>BOPN01000416.1:470000-490000 GCA_017312705.2 Penaeus japonicus | reverse complement strand
ATACTTTGATATGCGCCCCGGATGTTACACATTGAGACAACTCAGGATGTAGCTATTGTTACCTACTCGTGGTTCAGTTGTAACTAACATTAACTATCGTGGCAGCAACACGAATAATGCATGAGATCGTTAGGTAATTTCTTTATTTATATTGGATACCAGATTAAGAAGATAGGATCTGTTTTCATGTTTCTACAGCTCAATGTTTTTCATTATGTCACTTTAGATGTTACGTTAGGCGGGATATATTTATGTACATCTATGTGTGTTTACACACACACACACACACACACACACACACACACACACACACACACACACACACACACACACACACACACACACACACATATATATATATATATATATATATATATATAGAGAGAGAGAGAGAGAGAGAGAGAGAGAGAGAGAGAGAGAGAGAGAGAGAGAGAGAGAGATATATATATATATATATATATATATATATATATATATATATATATGTATGTATACATACATACATACATACATACATATATATATATATATATATATATATATATATATATATATATATATATATGCATATATATATATATATATATATATATATATATATATATATGCATATATATATATATATATATATATATATATATATATATATATATATATATATATACATATACCCATACATATACCAACTGTACATTCAATGCAGCTATCTATGTAGCAGTTTTACCTTTCAATATTTAGAATAGTCATTATCCCCGTAACTTCTCGGAATATCAGCCCTTCAAGGTAAACCAAATGTACTTTAGTAGTATTCACACTATACCGATATAGTCTTTTCTTAAGTTAAGTCACATTGCTATACATTTCCTTTTTTTATTCAAATAGCAATATAAAGTCAATCCATCCTCTTCAAATTGCGTCAAAATTTAGCTTTCTAGGACAATCCTTCTAGAGTGCCAGCAAGATCTAGGATGACATATGCAAATCATTCCTTGACCTGTGGCATGAGGCACTCCCGTTGCCCATTTCCGTTTCTGTCATAAATTCCGTGATCGAGTGTTATTGACACTGTCATATGTTTGTCTGGGATATAAATAGTATATATTTATGTTTAAGAAGTCAATACTTTGAATATGGTATGCTGAATCATTTTTTTAAATATCAATATTCCAGGAATAACTCTCACTGTGTCTTTGTTTGATTGTTTTTTATTCTTATTGTACTTTTTTCAGGTTATTATATAATACGTCTAATGTCAGGTAAAGTACGGGACAAAGTGTAAATTACGAGTATATTGAAAACTTATCATTTGAGAGAATATGACGTACAAGCTGTATGATATACCATAACGCGGTCAGTATAAATCTAGACATATGGATTAATTTGATAACTCGATTCCCTCCAAGATCAAAACAGCCATTTGGAACACACCTATTGTTGCAAAAAAGAGCAATGTCAGAAACAAGTAAAGTCTGACCAGCAACGCATACGCACCTCGGAAACATTATGCCTTAGTTGGATATTGGTTCCTGGCTTGCTTGTTATTTTTGAAAAGCATACTAATGTGAAAGATTTTTCGTATATTAGGGTCAGTTTACTGCTATAGGTGCTTTATCTTGTGCAAAATCTATGATAACACTGATACTCTATGATAATACTGGTTGGGTAATTTCTTCTAAGATGCTTTTCATCGAGTATATTTCATTCATTCTTTCCATCTTCTATAAATATCACATTTTCTCTCAAGGCTACGCCGATACACATTCTTATTGTAAAATAGGTCATCGATGGTACTGACCATATTCAGCTGAAAATAGTCGTGTATTATATGGTAATGTGATTATTGTTTTTTTTTCTTCTTCTTTTTTAAACGATGGAACATATGCATGAATGATAATCTTACATGAATCCATCAAGCACATTTTACTGGAACCTAATATATTGTCTACTAAATCATGATTGTATGTTACTGCTGCTGCCGCCATTGGTAATAATGACAAAATATAATAATGATGATATTAATAATGGTAATTGTAATAATATCTATAACAAATATGATACTCTTTCTATTACCATATCTGCTACTACCGCCGATGATATTACTTAGACCGATTGCTTACATAATGAAAATAGCAACACGGATAAGTAACAGTATCACATATATTCATTTCAGCAGAAATCATGCAGTCGGCAATGCTATATACATGAAAAAAGTACAAAATACAAAAACAAAATCTGGAACTAATCATAAAATTCACCGAAAATTCAGTCATGCTCTTAACGTAGGTCGGTTCTTGAAGCTGTAACTGTGTGGCCTCCTTTCAACGGAACAAACAATCTGGTAATGAGTCAGCATCCGTAACCCTTTTTTCAAAGTCCCCATTTTCGTTACGTTTGACAATCACACGCTAATTTTTCTGTTCATGAAGAATTGTTATGATGGCTGCTTAAAATGTGTTCGGATGTTGTACCGAAGACACAGGTACTATTTACAAAATGGTATCAAAGCGTTAAAGATGTTGCAATCAAGATGTGCATTGTACATATGTCTGTAATACGTATACATACATATGTAATTTCCCATTTTCCCATTAAAATACCGTACGAGCATACCCATTTCATAGGGAATAAGGCAACACTCCGCCATGTGTGAAAGCCGCCACACCTCCAGCAGTGAGTTGCGGTTATGCAAATTAAACATCCCGTAGATAAAGGACAAGCGGTGTTTGTGTGAAAGGCGGTTCGGCAAATGCTAAGCCCGCAGGGACCGCTGATACGAGCGCCCTTCGCTAATTTGCGGCCATGATTGGATCGTCTGTTGATGAGGTCGAACAGCCGGATTCGTAATTTTTATTGTAGATTGTTGATTGTTGATTATTTTGATTGTTGATATTAATCTCTCTCTCTCTCTCCACTTCACTGCTTAGAAAGACCCAACAGGATATGCTCACGGACTGAACTTCGGAGAGATTTCTGACTTAAGTGTGTCACCGTCGTAGTAGCCGTCGGAGGAGGGGAGGAGGAGGGGAGGGGTCTTCAAGAGCTCTATTAGCATTTATTTGGGTCTTTGTGATGGATATTTTGTGGGATTTCATGATGTTCTACGTATTGTTTCATGAAGGTTATCGTGTATAAGTCTCCCCCCCATCCCCTGTCTTTCTCTCTCTCTCTCTCTCTCTCTCTCTCTCTCTCTCTCTCTCTCTCTCTCTCTCTCTCTCTCTCTCTCTCTCTCTCTCTCTCTCTCTCTCTCTCTTTCTCTCTCTCTCCCTCTCTCCCTTCCCACGGGAAATTGCCGTGATCAACAAATACCCACACACAATCTCTCGTTCTCCCTATCTTTCTCCTCTCTCTCTCTCTCTCTCTCTCTCTCTCTCTCTCTCTCTCTCTCTCTCTCTCTCTCTCTCTCTCTCTCTCTCTCTCTCTATCTATCTATTTCTCTCTTGGCGGGTCGGAGGAGAGAGAGGGGATAGGTGGCACACACACACACACACACACACACACACACACACACACACACACACACACACACACACACACACACACACACATATATATATATATATATATAGAGAGAGAGAGAGAGAGAGAGAGAGAGAGAGAGAGAGAGAGAGAGAGAGAGAGATGTAGATAGATAGACAGATAGATATACATGGGTGTGTGTAGGTGCGTGTGTTTGTGTGTATATGTATACATGTAGTTATATATATGTATACAAATGTTTGTATATACCTACATATTCATATATTATAATATATAGATACACTCGCACACACGCTCGCGCACGTTTATTGTTAAGTATATGATTTATCTTAAAAATATGTATATAAGGAATGTCATTATTGTTAACGTCACTCTGTATTGTTTCATTATCAAGTCAAATCATATTGCTTTGGATTTTATGCAAATTTATTTTATTGTTGAACATTTATTTATTTAGACTTCAAATGTTTCCCCACTTAATTTGATTCCCCGATACTAATTAAAGAACATTCGGATAGATGATTTTAATTCAACACACTGAATGAAAGTCGATATCACAGAATTAGAGAACTTACCGCTAATAAACGTTCATTGTGTAACGCAGTGTCCTGAATGACACCTTCAGTGATAACACTAAAGTGATGTTGACAGGTTCTATTGTTATGTTGAGAAGGAGAGATGCTTTGTATAACAAGTGATATTTGTAAGGACAAATAGGAATAATTTGATAGGATTTTGTTTTCGTTTGTAAGTGTGTTTGTTTCGATTATCCTGAGGAGTTGAATAGTCACTATTGAATAGGCAAGGGCAATAGAAGACATGTTATTAGGACATTCTGAAAGCAACTTCATAGGGGCTTTGACACTGGAAACAAAGAACAAAGATCCAAATCTTCGTACGTCTTCGATGAATCAGGTAGCAGTTTTGCTTATCCTGGACCATGTAAGTAAATATTAAAAGAAACATAAATAACGATAAATACCATAATGAAATAAACCAGGAAATTCCTATTTGGGTATTAACTATTTATCTTATATACCGACTGTATAAAAGTGAGAGTGAATCATCACAAGAACTGGATACTGCGTCTTAACATGAGTTTGTGTACAGTATATACGCAGTGTTAGTAAATCTATCTGCCGTAATCTATACAAAAGCCGGTTATACTTACAATATAAATAATTATCCGCCATCTGAACGACGGCAACACTCCTCTTCCTCTCGCTTTCTCTCCGTCTTAGCCTGTCTACTTATCTGTCTCATTCTATTTAAATTTAAAGGTTTCATCATGTGAAAATTCTGTTGATTTAAACATGTGGTAATTACAACGGGAAATTGCCGTGATGAACAAATAACCTCACACAATCTCTCTCTCTCCCTCTCTCTCTCTCTCTCTCTCTCTCTCTCTCTCTCTCTCTCTCTCTCTCTCTCTCTCTCTCTCTCTCTCTCTCTCTCTCTCTCTCTCTCTCTCTCTCTCTCTCTCTCTCTCTCTCTCTCTCTTGTATTCTGTTACCCATTATCATGTTCGAATTCAAAAGTAAAAATGAAAATTGTACAGTGCAATGGTAGTCCACCCATCTGTTCGTACTATGGAATACAAAAGGTTATATCGATAAACAACTCTGCTACATATGTATGTCAAAAACGCCCGTATGTCTCCAGCTGATCTTTAATTCACTGTAGGTGAGTCCATGATACACGCTGGACCGGCATTACAATATCATATTTTGGATAAAGAGATACTTCTTTCTGCTTCCTATTCAGTAATGGGCAGTGTGGCTACCTAGTATGTTTCTAAGTGGTAAACGGGCCTTTAGTCGTATGTTTCTTTCTCTCCGGCCCTCTTTCCGTTTCTTTTTCTTGTTTGTATAGCTCTCTGTCAGTCTGTCTGCGTGTCTCTGTGTCTGTCTGCATGTTTGTTTCATTCTATTTCTGTCATACACACACACACACAAACACACACACACACACACACACACGCACACACGCACACACACACGCACACACACACACACATACACACATACACACACAGACACACTCACGCACTCACGTATGCACACACTCTAAACAGACACTAAATAGACTGTATAGTAGGTATCTTATGGGGGTTATCAATTGACAATGTGAATAGAAAAAACATAATGCTGGATGATAAATAGGTGTAGGAGTCGAAGAGGGAAATGAGTTAAGACAACCAGTTGGTGTCTCCATGTTGAATTAACAGTGTATCAAGCTTGGGAAATATGCGATTGCAAATCAGTCTTATTTACGTTTGCTATCGTATTTTGACGACAGCCTCATCGGTTTTATGATCATCTATTATTTAACAAGCGTACGCGTTTCATTTACATACACCAGACTTCCATACCGGAACACAGTTTTAAGATTAACATGGGGACGCAAGGGTACACAAGAAGAGTTTCGAAGATGATCACTTATGCAAGTGACATAGCAACTATGGGCCCCGGTAGTGCATTTGATTATGAATGGTCGATGCATGCAGCCCATCGAAATGACCAGGGAGCTTTGGGTGGCAACAAGATCTTAAATGAACGTTGGGCATTCTATATGCATGTGCAAAGTAAAATATGCCGGACATTTAGGGTTACCAGGAACAACATCAGAAGGTTGTTGAAGTTGTTGAAAGATTTTCATTATGTTTCACTCATACTTCCCATTTCGTGTGTCAAGGAGGTTAATACACATGAACACCAAAATCCAATCGCAAAAAGTACTTTCTTAACACTTACATTGCAAAGCATTTACTATGGCCTATTGACATTTTTTGAGGAAGGGGAAGATTAGAGTAGTCAGTGATTTCTAGAAGTCTGGTTTTCCTATGTGTATTGATGTGTTTAATTTGTATATGTTTATATGTGAAGATAATGAAGTTGAGTGTTAGTTTCCTTTGTTGCTTTTTGTTTAAAAAAATCAATTGGCGAGTAATATGATTATAAAATAGATGGACTATACAAGAGGAGTAGGAGCTTGCAGAGTTACTAGTGTTGTATTGGTAATTGTTCTGAAAGCGAGAATGTTAATGTTGATAAATATTTACATCAAACAAAGAAAAGAAAAAATGTGTGTATGTGCGAATGTGTGTGCATATATGCACTGAAATCTGTGCAATCTTAGAACTGCATCAGCACAGAGGAGAGCTGTGATAGGAATCATTATTATCACTTTTTCTATGTATCACATAATGCTCTTGGATTTTGCTTTAGTTCTTACTGTTAGGATTCAACCCTTTCTATTAATATGAGAAGTTAAATGAACTTAGATTATCATTCCACTTATCAACTCAAACAATTAATCAACTCAAATTATTAATCAATAAGAATATTTTTTTAATAGATGACAACTGGAATAACTGCAATACAATTATTTAACTACTTGAGGTAACCGTTATGAATGATCAATCTTTATGCAATCTATAGCATAATATTGCTAAATTAATAAAAGGCAGCATTAAGACATTATTCCATCCATAAATATATACAAAAATAACATTTTCAACTCTGACTTTAGAAAAATTAGCCTTTTTTTGTTACACTTCTTCCTTTCCTCTTTGTTACTTTGCCCGTTTTTTTGTTTGTTTGTTTTGTTTTGTTTTCCATTTCATTGTACATATTGCTGTTAGAAAAAAAAACATTCAAAGGTGAAGATGTAAATTTTATTAAAATCACAGACATAATGATACCAAAATACTATAAATGAACTGATTTGTTTATATGATTCCCCTTCTAAAATATAGGGAACTTTTGCCTACTTTATCTGAGAGATTTTCTTTTCATTTTTTTAACAGAAATAACAATTCATTATGGTTAAAAGAAGTACCGCTTTGTTTTTAAATACATAGAATACTTTTAATAGATTCAATCTTTAAAAAAACATATATGAGTAAAAGAAAAGAAAAAAGAAGTTAACCATTTTATGTTCAAAATATATTCTGTAAATTATTAGTGTGTGTTATAATACTTGAAGGGTTATCTATCCTTTTCCTTAAAATTGAAAAGACTTGGTTTATGTATTGGTTTATGTATTGTTGATAATTACATCTTTGCAACCAAAATTAATAACTGTACATCCAAAAAATCCTATACATATGAAATGACCCAAGATGAACAAAACTGTATTAAAAAAATGATTATAAATAGTCTACCTTCTATACCGATAACGTTTGAAATGAAACCACAGTTGGAAGATATTATTGTGAAACTGACACCGAAAACCTCTTTTATATGAATACTCCCACTCCCGATTCACGATCTTGAAGGCAATATCTTCATAAGGTGGTCCAGCCGTGAACTTGAGGATGGCAAAGTCCTTGTTATCGGTACAAGGAATAAGCTCATACTGAGGTGTTCTAGATTTTTCAATGAGATCGGGGTAGAATATGTTGAACTTGTAACCCTGTACAATCTTGGGTGGGGGATTGTCCATGTCGTAGTGAGTCTGATTGTATTTGTTCCACTCAAACCCAGTGTGCACTCGGTTGAAGTACCTGGGCTTGCGGGGACGGTACTTATCTGACCAAAGGTACTGTTGAGTGTCGAGTTTGGCTTCCACGCTGAACTGTGCTTCATCACTGAAAGGAAGAGAAAGGTTATTATTTTTCAATGTAAACTCAACCTGTCAGTTAAAATAAGTCATTAATTATTTAATATCTACTCAATGTCTATATATGAAATTTAACTAACTGTGATATATCAAATGGTCATTTTAATAAAGTGCATTTCATGGATAGTAAATATCAAAATCATCTGAGAGGGATTATCTTACTCAGTATTAAAAACTCTACAGAAGAAAAACAAATAATCTAAAGACAAATAATAATAAAATAACCTACAAGTACTAATAGTGTACACTTACTCATTCATGGCACGTTGTGCTTCCTTCTGCATGACCTTCTCTTCTGATGACAAGACACTATCCACCCCTTGACCAGCACTGACCACACGTTGCCGAGCCCAGAGTACTCTCTGCATGTCCTCAGCCTCATCCACCACCACTGTGCCAGGCTCCAGTTTCTTTTCTTTGATTAAACGAGGAGAATATCTACCAGCGTTGTAGAGCGAAATTGCACTATGAATGGCACTATCACCTTCACAGCCTGAGTCCCATTCCTCCTTTCTGTAAAATGAATGAAACATTGTTAATGTAAATGGTTTAGTTGACAGCAATTTTTAATGGAAAAATTATATAGTTTAGTGTTACAATACTACATGGTAATAAGTAGGGTTTCATGCTAATCTCAACAGGCATATCAAAATACACCCAGGCTAAAAAAAGATTGAATGATACTGGCTACCATCATTTTGGTTTTCCCAAATGTCTTCCTGCACTCACTCATCAGAAGAAATTCATCAGTACCTGTTTAACATTTTTTTTTTTTTTTTTTTACTCAGCAGCTACACTTATTTTGGATTTTGTCCTATAATTTTGCCCCTACATCATTTATGGCATATAAGGGGAGGGTGCATAAAGCACATATCTCATCGGTCCTTCAAAATAAAAAATTCTCTCTTTGCAATGTAGTAAACACTAACATAATCTTTGCAACTTTACTTTGAATCCATAATAGAAATAAAAAAAAACACACATAAGGTAGACTGAATTTGTGAGTTCGACATTTGGTGGTTTCTGCAAGCTATAAAATGGTGAAATATGTTCTAACCAATCTGACTTCTTCACATTACCATACAATATCTACAAAACCACTATTACTCATGTGTCTTCCAACTTGTTTACCATAGCCAAACACAATTTTATTATATTTCTCACATATCAAACTTGAATTGTGCTAAAAAAAAAGTTGAAATACTTGATTTAGAGGAGCATTGGAAAAAAACAAAGAAACAAAACAAATCTTACTCTTCCTCTGTCTCCTGCTTCTTCTCTTCTTTGTTTTCATCTTCTTCATTTTCACTTTGATTTTCGTCCTCCTCCACCTCTTCCTTCACCCTAACTTCTCTCCTCGGTTCTTCATCGCTGCTGTCTTCGGAGTCTTCAGAGTCTTCAGTATCTATGGGCATGTTACCCTCCTCTCCTTCCTCCTCTTCCTTCACCCCTTGTTCAGCCTTGAGCATCTCCAGCTTCTTTTTCAGGTTATCCCTGTGACGTTCACGAAGCCTGGCCCGAGCTTGATGTGCTGAGGATCAAGACGTTCATGTTAGAACTTTGACAGGAGAATAAGGTCAGATGTGCCCATTCACACATACACAAACATACAACAATGAAAGAAGGTATTTATCTTTATTTTCTTAATATCAAGTCGTTCAGCTTCTGTAAACAATAATGTATATGTGTGTAAACAGTGAATCATAGTGAATCTTGGAATACTATCATTATAATTACCTTTCAATTGTGACAAAAGAGACTCCCAATATCCAACATCAAGACCCGTTGTGGGACCCGACAACTTTGCTTCTATGGTTAACTGGAGTTTATTCAACTCCGCCAGGGACTTGTTTTGGAAAACGGCTGAGACGTCTGATGCCACAGCAGCATGGATGCCTTGTCGATGTGTGGTTGCATCTTCTATTGTGTCCCGCTGACGGAGGCGTCTCAGTTCATCTTGCACTATGATAGTTAGGTCAGTCCAATATGTCTGATTCAAATTCTGTAAAAATTTATGAAAATATATTAGATTAAGTAATCAACATTTCCCTTCCAATAAGAATAAAAGAAATTCAAATGTCATATATAAATATCTTACACCCAAAAGCTATTCTCTTGAATGGTGTGCTAAACCATTTTATATCAATAAACTATAATTATATCTATTGCCCCCTACCTCCTTTTCTAATTGCATGTAGATTCTAATATCTTCCAGTAAGTCCTCTAGATCAACAAGGGTGAGCCCAGTCAAATGTGTGTAGGGCTCGTGCATGTCAACTGCCGTCACGTCACCTTCTGAGCTGACGTACTGTGCTAGGAGATCTATTGGCTTAGCTCGTCCATCCTGAATTCGAATTTGTGACCGGAGTCTATGGGGATGGAAAGAAAATAATGTAATTGTAATCCTTTAACACAAACAGATGAAGTTTTATAAAAATGGCATTTCATATTGAAACCATCCGAGTAATTCATAATTCCATGGATATATTTCATTCCTGCCGGATGACATCCCATGATGTCATGATCTCAGCCTCAAAAGTTTTACACTATTATTTATGTATATACTCATGCGAGTTCCATTTGTATAGACATATTTCTTCACTTGTAAAAATAATGCAAACAAATACAAAAAAAGACCACTGAATTGGGCGGGTGGAAAGTGCTTTGAGAGGTTTTGTGGTTGTTATCTAAGTGGTGAGAGCAGCATTTGGCAAATATAAGCCCCAGCTCAAAGGGGTTAAAATGTAAATTTTTCTTTATTGTACAGAAATCTTACCTAGCCTGCTCGAGCTGGAACTGATCCTCCTGCTTAGAAAACTGTGAAAACTGCGCAGCCTCCCTCTGGCGCTGCTCTAACTCCATCATCTTTTCCCGCTCCTGCCGCTCTAGTTCTCGCTCTTGCCTTCTCTTCTTCACCTTCTCCAGCTCCATTCTGTTCTCGTCCATCTTGAGACGGTTCTGTTTCTCAATTTCTTCTCTGAAAAGGCAGATTAGTGAATTGTAAAGAAAGTTACAGGAAGCTATTAATCTTTTACTGTTTAAAATAGTCACAAGAAGTTTCTGTGAATGTATATATATTTTTTTCTCTTTTGTCAGACTAAAATATTCTTACCATTTCTGGATTTTATTTTACAGTATTCATCAATTGTTACACTGGCATTTTTTATCAATTAACATAATCTATAGCTATGTAATTTAACAAGGCTATTTAGAATAAACTAAGATGTTCACCAATTTTATCCCTTGCATAATAATTTATTCACTTCCTTTTCATTTTTAATTTATACATTATATATATACAAATACACACACACACACAGACACACACACATATATATATATATATATATTATATATATATAAACAAATACATGTGTATGTGTTAATATATAGATAAAATCTACTTTATGTTTACCTTGGCAGATTTGCTAAGCCTTCTTTCTCTAATTTCTTGTTCCACACAAAAGTCTCAAGGAGGTTGTTATCCCCGTAAGGATTGTCGGCATTGGTGAAGTGCAGATATTCGCTGTCCCAGCCCATCTTTTCCTTGCGTTTTCTTTCCTTTGCTTCCTGTAAAGGAAAAATATCAATTGTAAATATAAAAACAGAAGGGTAAGCATAAACATAATATATGAATATATACTATAAAAATGTACAGCACACACACACACATATGAATATAGATTTTATAAAGGTATAACAATAATGATAATGAAAATAGTAAAGTTAAAAATGATAACACAGTCAGCCTTCCACAGCCATAAATTAAAACAACCAGGATAAAAAATATATCCATGAGTGTGTGGAGGGGGATGTAGCAAGTTCTAAAATGATAATGGTAATGCTGATACTGATGATAATATTTTAATCTGGGTTAACCCATTCATGCCGGGGGCATTCCAGCCTTGCAAGTTGCAATGCCGGGGTTCTCGAACGCATAGGCCTAAATCAATTAAATGATCGACACCGTATGACGGCACCCTGCGAACTGGCCTTGAATGCGCGGTACTCGAGATGTACCACCCCTTGAGAAAGGGTTAATGGAGTACAATTGTATCACTTGTAGGTTAAATTCATGCTTGCTCTGCTTCATGTGGTAAATAGTCTAGTGAATAAAAATCTGTCTATACAACTGGAACTCAGACGATTATGTGCATATGTAACGATGTAAAGCATACATATTGCGGGAGAGATCTGAATGTTCTAGGACATCACCCGGGGAGAGCAAGATATCACACTAATGTGATAACATGTCAACCGGTGTGAATGGGTTAACCCATTCACGCCAGGCCAATTATTTGCCTGATGCTGTTCCTGCCGGGAAGATAACAAGCGCATTCAGCCTCTAAGTGCTAGATCTCTCCCGGCATGATACTGTGCTACACTTCTGAGAGAGCTCTACACCCGCCCAATTCTTTGGGATGCTGAGAGGTGTTTTTTGTATTTATTTTTTTTGACAAGTCAAGAACGAGTCTATATAAATGCAAGTGCTATGAATATATGCATGCGTTACTATGTAAAGTGTGTCTTTAGATCATGACGTGATAAGACATCATCTTGCAAGAGCAAAATACTCCCATGACGTGATAGCACATTATCCAGTGCGAATGGGTTAAGAGAGAGAACCCCTTGGTCTAATATTGACAACAACACATTACCAATCTGTGGCATGTGGCTTTACTTAAAGTAGAACATGCACCCCCCCCCCCCTACACACACACACACACACACACACACACACACACACACACACACACACACACACACACACACACACACACACACACACACACAGATGGTTTCACAAGGGCTTAGGCACCATGGAGTAAGTCAGTAGGCTCACCTGACCTCACCTGTTTATCCCATTCTTTAAATTTTGGGGAAAAGAATGATAATTCTTTGCTGTCATTGCTTTTAATGTTGTTATAATCATAATAATAACATTTTTAATGTAAATAAGAAAATAAAGGCAAGAAAGCTCCATTAATGGGGTAAACAGGTGAGATCTTGTCAAAACATCTGTAAAAAAAAATTTAACTGACAATGCAATAACTATACTAAACCTATAGTATACAGTTAAAGTCCTCATCATATATAAGCTTATTTAATCAAATTTGAATTCATGTCACTTGGATTTGTGGATTACATTGAATACTAATTCACTGATTACCATTCAAATAATACAAACCTTTAATTCATTCAATATTCAATATTTTTAAAGTTTGAGGTAACTGACTAGAATGAATGTAAGAATACACTGTCAAAAGGTATGGAAAACATTGAATACCACAGGAATAGAATTTCTAAACATATAAGAGTAAGTTCTAAACTTATTAAATAAATCATGACAAACTTATCTCAACAATGATAAGGAACCTACTTTCTTTTGCAGTCTTCTCAATCGTTTTTCAGCTGGCGTCTCCATGGCTTTCCTTGCTGTCCGTTCTTTGAGCTTTTTCTCTTTTATTCTTTTCCTTTCATCTGTAAGTCTTTGAAGCAACTTGGTTTCATCTTCTGTGCTCTCATCTGAGCTTTCTGAAGATGATGATGAGCTTGACTTTTTGGACTTCTTTTTCTTTTTCTTGTTTTTCTTCTGCTTTCTTTCCTTGGACATAGACTTGTCCCTTCTCCTCTCAACAGACTCCTCCGAGCTTGATCTTAAATTCTTTTTAGACTTGTGGTTTCTGTTACTTACGTCACGATCACTTGATAGCGAACCTTGCCTCTGATTTTCCCTTCCTCTAGAATTTGACCTGTTTCTGTCTCTGTCTCTAGACTTTGACTTTATCCTTTCCCTGTCTCTAGAGTTTGACCTGTTTCTGTCTCTGTCTCTAGACTTTGACTTTATCCTTTCCCTGCCTCTAGAGTTTGACCTGTTTCTGTCTCTGTCTCTAGACTTTGACTTTATCCTTTCCCTGCCTCTAGAGTTTGACCTGTTTCTGTCTCTGTCTCTAGACTTTGACTTTATCCTTTCCCTGCCTCTAGAGTTTGACCTGTTTCTGTCCCTTCCTCTGGAATTTGACCTCATCCTTTCCCTTCCTCTGGAATTTGACCTCATCCTTTCCCTTCCTCTGGAATTTGACCTATGCCTCTGCCTGCTTCCAGCTTTTGTTATATCTCTCTCTCTGTCCCTTGATGCTGATCGACGATCTCTCCTGTAATCACTTCTGTCATAGCGCTTGGAAGGAGACCTTGACCTGGACCTTGAACGTGAGCGGCGTTTAATCCGTTTCTCCTGTGAAAAGGATCTCGATCGGGACCTGAAAAATACAAAGTGTCATAAATATATTCTGCAGACCTGTGTAACAAAAATTAAAACCATTATCCAGACCAAATTCTTATGAAAAGAATTCCATGTTCAGTTCCAAATTAACTTAATCTTATTAACTTAACTCCTTGCAAAAAAGACAATGAAACTGGACACTATAAGTGATATTTGTGATGCACACATACATAAGCACAGATACACTGATATTTGTGGAAACATAGCACTGATACTGGCAATAACAATGGGTAAGTAACATTTCCATTATTTCTCAAGATATCTTACATACAGAAAGAAAATATAGACTTAGGTGATGATTATTACGTGTGAGGAATAAGGGAAATCTCCTAGTATCAACTGCACATGTGCATCACGTGTAGCCAGTGTAAGTAGATGATAAATACAAACATTTAGTATTTTATTTGTTATTTCCAAATAATTTCATATGGCAAATTACATTTCCAAAAATTCAATAACTATAATAATAAAGATTTACTAAATAATATGTATTTATTCAACAATCAATATTTATAAATAAATATCTATCATAATTCTTTCATTAAGCCTTTAGGTTATGCTGGGCAGAATTACCTAACATACATATGGCCCTAATTGCATATATTATCTTAGTAACTACATCTCTATGGATATTGTTAATTATATCACACCAAAAATGCCATTAGGTTCCCATCATCAGCCTATACTCTTGTTTTGTGATTTCTTTTTCTTTAACCCATTGTGGACGGGTGTCATGACATACTTGATTGTAGGAGCTTTGCCCTGATGACAGGTGTCATGACGTACATGACGCTTGGGGATTTTGGATCACTGTGGTATTTTATTGTGCTATGAAGGAGTGAGTGATGATGGCAACTGCAGTCATAATTACTGTAATTACCGTAATATTAAGCTAATTTGACGTCCAAAACCTAGATGGCACCACTTTTTCCTAGCACCAGCAGGAGAGAGAGCCTTGAATGGCACCCATCCACAGTCTCTAGCAAGAACTATCTTTATAAAGCCATGGCACACACTAAGTTGACGACCTCTGTTCTAAAGTACCACCGACGAAGGTTGTGCAGGCAGAACGAGAAAAGGAAGGCAACTCAATCCATACCCATTGTCTAAAATGTGCTCCTGTGCCAATATGGATGCCTTTCACTGTGGCACTAACAGTCACAATCACAGTATTCATTCCTCTTCCCTACCTCTTCATGTTATCTTCATTGTAGATGGTTATATGTTTCGTATTCATTCAAGACAGTACATAAATACGAAAAAATAAAATTGCCTTTTGTCCTCCCATAAAACAGCAATACTTCTCTCACACTGAGAATAAAGAAAATAATGAGCTAATATGGATCATATACTACAATTTTAGTCAACTGTAGCACTGATAGAGCCTGTTATATGGCACATATGTCTCTAAACTGAATAAAACACACAAAAAATAAAAGACAAAAATGGCTCTAGTTTTACAATGAATGACTGAGAGAGAGTGGGAAGATTCAAATTATGTTGCTTCAAGCTGCCTCACTCTAAAATAAAACCTATCCTGGAGACTGGGCAAGCGAATCTATCCCCATCCGCAATGGGTTAACCCATTCACGCCAGGGCGATTCCAGCTTTGTATGGTCGTAATGCCGGGGTTTTCGAACGCATAAGCCTAACGCCTTGAGACTCTTGGGCGCACAAGCTGCGAGCCTGGGCTGGGGAGGAAAGCAAAAAGAAAAAAAAGAGAAGGGAAGAAGAAAAAAGTCTGTTATTTGAAATGCTATACAAAAACAATTTTATGGTAATTAAGTAATCCTTAAACAAATCAGATGGGTAGAACTAACAACGACCTAACAGGCAATCAGGACGTTCGGTTTACGACACTGGTGGCACTGGCTAAAAATTAGAGGGATGGCGAATGTGTTTTCTCTGCCCTCTAGGCAACACAGACTAGCCTATAGTATATTTTTCCATAAATACATCACAAAATGCAGGTTTAGGCTAACTTTGGACCCCTGTTGCTCTAAAGCTAGCACTGTTACAGTGCTAGCAGATCCTGATGTCATGTCATGTACACACTGACACCCATCTTTTAGGCCTAATCAGTGCCTTCATGTGTGTCATGACACCTGTACTCAATGGGTTAGCCCTTCTGGGATGGGCATCTGTTGTGAGTGTTTTCTATAATTTTCTAGACTTGTTATGATATGAGTCTAAATATGATATATTACCAAAGTGACACTAATTGGCATTTGAAATGATGCCCTAATTAGAAACTGAGGGTATAGTTAGTTTCTAATTTCAACAAATAGCAGAATGCAGTACAAAAGTGAGCCAACCCTGTGAAACATACCCATTAAAGATGGGTTAATAAAGAGAATAGTATTGGAAAAAAAAGAAGCAAATTTCCTATTGGCAAATAACAATAAAAATTAATACTATTAACCCATTGCGTACGGGTGTCAAGACACATGTCGCCACCAATTAGGCCTAAGATACAGGTGTCAATGCATACATGACGCAACATCAGGATCTGCTCACAGATGAAGCGCGCACACAGTCATAAAGTATTACAGCTGTAACAGCGCTAGCTTCAGAGCTACAAGGTTCCAAAGTCAGCCTAAACTCGCATTTTATGATGGATTTATGGAAAAATGTTGTTTGGGCTAGTCTGCACTACCCAGAGGGCGGAGAAAACCCTTTCCCCGTCTCTCTAATTTTTAGCCGGTGCTGCTAATATCGTAGACCACCCGCCTTGACAACCAGGTAGGTTGTTATGCGCCCCGTTGCCAATGGGTTAATGAAAAACACAACCAATGATTTCCTAAAAATTAGCTGCAATTTTCTGTTAAAAAACAAAGCTTACTTAACCCGTTAACGACAGGTGACTAGATATCACGTCTAGTGGTTTTTGGGCTACATGCCGGGGACGCGTTATTTTGTCCAGCCCGGGGCGTGGGAGGAGCCAGCGCAGCCAAGAATCCCGACGCATTAGGTTTATGCGTTCAAGAGTCCCGGAATTTTGGTCTTTTTAAGCCGCATTGGTCCCGTCAGGAACAGGTTAATACACCAATGTCAACTAAAATCATTCCTTATTATATTTTAAAACTCATACAAATTCATTAATTCATCTCCATCATTGTGTTCCCCACAGATGCTTTTAATATTCATAATACACATGCAGTGAATGGCTGTGATGAGGATACCAGAATAGTGAAATTCTGTTTCTAAAAGTAATAAAAATTACAGGCATTGGTTTGCTGTTGTGGACTTTCCGGGTGATTTATCATTATACAGATAACCAGTTGAGAGTTTATTTATGGTGGACATTTATTAAACCACAGCACTCTCCTATTTACGCTGGGGCTTATATTTGCATAATGCTACTACTACCAGCTAGATAACAAGGGCGTGCAATGAATAAGCACAAGATCTGTCCCGCTACTATTGGTCGACATTATTTTAACACGTAAACAAAGATGTGTCTATATAAATGGAACTCTTATGATTATTCACATACATATTGATGTAAAACATTAGTTTCAGAGAGAGATCATGATTTATTAGGACATCTTCCAGTGGGAGCAAAGTTCCCTATGACATGATATAATATCACATTGCATGAAGAGGTTAACAATGTTTCTATCTGCCATGTAATTTATAATGTTTAACCTGTTAACACTGGGTGATGTAATATCATATCATGTGGTGAGAGCACTTGCGTATGCAGTAACAAGTCATGGCATTTAGTATGGCTGGCATGCTTGAAATACCCCAACGTCTAGACTAGGTGGAGCCAAAACTGCCCTGTCAGGTTAAACATTTGCTTGTTGCAGTTTCTACCTAAAGTGAATAGCAAAACTAAAACAAATATCAAAAAAACTACTCAATGACTTTTTCAAAATTTACCATCATTTGGAAGGTAGGAGATTGTGGTGTTTATACTTCAGTATAAACATTTAATATAATAGAGTAATTAATTCTCGAAGGCTCATAATCTTGAAAATCCTCAAGGTTGGGTTTACATGAGCCCAATACTTACCTGTGCAACTCTGAAAGTGCAGTGAGTATTACTGTGTTATCTTTCTCTTGCCACTTTAGTGCAATTAACTTACTAAACTTCCTTTGTTTACAAACCCTTAAAACCTAAGTCAACCTTAAGGATATGAATAGACATAGAATAGAAAATATATATGAAAATGTTGAGCCAGTATTGGTGTTAAAAGGCAAACCCTTGTTTTTAAAATTGACCAAAAGCAATCTACGATATATTTTATGCAACAGAATATATATCTATAATTAAAAGCATATGTCAAAACACTTTCAAAACACTATCACAATACCATAGCCAAATTCCTACCATCCCGTCACCTCCTTACATTCTCATTCACTAAACAACAACTCGTATCAACAAAACATCAACTTACTTCCTCTTGTACTTTCTTCTCTCTCTGCTTCTTGATCTAGACCGGTCATACCTCTTTTTCTTTTCACTTCCCATTCTAACTGCGTGTCCAAACAACGTTTCAATTTGTAAACAAACCTGCGTCAACGTCTGCTACGGCAGAGACCGGGACAACGAAAATCCACAGTTTACCGGATTGATGTTTTGGTTTATTTTATTATTTTTATTGCCTTCATTTTATTATTACTAGAATTAGTATTGTGGAACAATTATGATAATGTTATTATTATTTTATCTATTTTAATTTCTCTGTATTGTTTTGATTTATTTTATTTGTCTATTATTGTTAGTATCAATGTTATTATTATCCTCATTATTATTATTTCATAATCATTATTATAATCATTATTATCATTATTATGATTATTGTTATTATTATCATTATCCTTATTATATTAATTATATTATTATTATTATTAATTATCATTATTATTATTATTATTATTATTGTTATTATTATTATCATTATTATTATCATTATTATATTTATTATTATCATCACTATATCATTGCTATTATTATTATTGTTATTATCAATATCATTATTATTATTATTATCATTATAATTATTATCACCATTATCATTGTTATCATCAATGATAATATTATTATCATTGTTATCATCAATGATAATATTATTATCATTGTTATCATCAATGATAATATTATTATCATCATCATCATTATTATTATCATTATTATCATCGTTATCATCATTATCATTATCTTTATCATCATTATTATTATTATTGTTATCGTTATCATCATTATCATTATCTTTATCATCATTATTATTATCTGATTATATATTATCATCATCATCATAATTAGTATTATCATTGTTGTCATGATCATGATTATTATTACCATGATATTGGTAAAAATGATATCATTATCATATCGTTATTGTAGCCATTATCATTGCTGTTATATTATTGTTATTAGTATTATCATTGTTTTTATCATTTTCATTATCATCATCATCTTCACCATCATCATTATTATCATTATTATTGTTATCATTATTATCATTAATCATTATTAGTTATATCAATCGTTATTATCCTTCTCCTCATCATCATTGGCATTATTATTATTAATATCATTATTATTATTATTATGATCATTATCATCATTATTATTATCATCATTATCACCATCATTATTATCATCATT
>BOPN01000416.1:447500-462500 GCA_017312705.2 Penaeus japonicus | reverse complement strand
ACCAGCAGTATCGAAATTTCTACTTCCTAATCAAATTTATCCATAATATGAGCGTGTCCAGTAAATAAATTCCTGAATAAATAGAATGTTCATCTTTGATCTGTGAGTCATAACGCCCTTTGATTGGCTGGTCGTTTTCTGCCAAGACGCCCAACCAATCAGGGGGCGTTTTCACGTAAGACGCTCGACCAATCAGCGAGCGTGCTTTAACAACAACAACAACCAATCAACGATGTTTCCATTTGATCAAGAATCCGTGGCCCGAACACTCCCTAAGTAAGCACTGTTGCTATGAATATTAAAACATACTTGACCACTGGTTTGATGAATGTCTGCTAAACCTGGAACAAAACAGGTGAGTGCTGAGGAAGATAGTGCTACACCACATACTGTACAAAATTTCTGATTGCTTAGAAAGGTAAGGGGGCGGGGGAGGGGGTTTATTCGTATTGAATCTGGGGGAGAGGGTATTCTCGACCTAAATGACAGGAGAGCACCATGTTTATAGTGTTTGGTAGCAAAGACAATATATAAATTTTGCTGTTCTGTCAGATCCTTACTTGGGGTAGTCTCTAGGGTTAGTTATCTACGAATCCTCTTTCATTTTGTACTTAAATCGGCCGTCATCCCCTTCGCCCTAGGGAACGACGGTCACTGATTTGACTCTGTATGCTATCAGTAAATATGTATGTATATAATCCCATATCTAGTATGCAAATGAAAGAGGATATAGTTATTCTCATCTTCGTTATAGTAAAAACAAACTCTCGATAAAAAATATCCTAGAGAAATAAAACGACGGTAAGGAACATCTAAAGAAAGAACTCAATAAGTCCTTTATCATCACTTTCGTTGTTACAAAACTGCAG
Source organism: Penaeus japonicus (assembly GCA_017312705.2). Classification (NCBI taxonomy): domain Eukaryota; kingdom Metazoa; phylum Arthropoda; class Malacostraca; order Decapoda; family Penaeidae; genus Penaeus; species Penaeus japonicus. The sequence goes on along the minus strand of BOPN01000416.1, from coordinate 461,631 downwards.
AGAGGTCCCGTCTCCGACTCGCCGACGTCTTGCCCTTACTTCGCGTGGAAATCCAGGGCGGGAACAGAAACAATGGAACGCACACGGATGATTTGTGGAAATAAACATGGCCTTAGAAACTTGTGCAGGTAAACATCAGATACGACGTGAATGTCAACCCGGCGAATATAGCCTTTTACAATCTCTTGGGACCAAAGGGGCCTTTTATATATTTTTTGGTTAAGGAACCTCAAATAAAAGTGAGAATGAACCCCGCACAAAACCACCGAATTACACAGCTATGGGATCTAAATGATGAGGATGCTAGTCTCGTAGCAGGGATCATAAAAAACGGGTTTCACAGAGATATTTCAGGGGATACTATTAGAAACGGTTGTAAATGGGACGAATAACACTTTTAACGCCCTGTTATTAGATATACTTCAAAAGGACCTTCGGGGGATTTGTCTTTTATTAATATATGTATCTATGTATATATATATTCATATTACATTTCATAGATTAGAACATGTCTAATTATAGAACCCATTTAACTGGACACATATCTAACAGATAAACTGGGACAAAGCTCTAGATAACTGACCAGTAGCTAACAAGACCCCACCAGCCACGTAGTTCAGTGGTTTATTTTCCTACCCCAAAATAACATGATGAAGAACACACTGTAACTAAGAGCGAAAATGTTCTTAAACTACATCTGAGCATGATGGATATTTATACTTATGTACAAATGGTGTGTTGATTTTTTAAATAGATTATGCTTACTTTTCTTACACATTTTTCGTAAACAGTATTAAATATCTTATCTACATAGTCCTTATTTTCCACATATTAGACTTTCCAATAATTAACACAATAAACATCTATAAAGAGCTCTGCTATCTATTTAAGCAAAATAATCTAACTATAAATATTCGGTTAACTGTGAGAAAGATAAACCGAAGATCCAAATTGGCGTGACTTAAGAACATTCACAAATAATGAGAAAACAGAAAGTCTATCTTGATAGCATCGTCTGCCATAAGGTTACTAGCTTTTCATAATGTGTACATCATATGCCTTCTTACTAGCTTGAGCAATGTGTAAAAACAAAAAACGTTACATGCATGTACAGGCATTTTTTCTTTCCCTCTTGTGGAGCCTTCGGCATGCGTCACCTGGGAGTTTCGCAGTTACCTGCACTAAAACTGTCACCCCACGACTGGCTACAGAATCGGCGTAAATGTAGGAAAAGAAAGAGTGAAAACTTGTGTATACTGACGGAGGGTGAAAGGCATCAGTGAATGCATGGGATGTGATGAGCAAAATAAACATGCTGCGAAATTGATATTGTGTTGCGGATCGGATCTCGAGGGGGAGGGGGGGGGGAGGTTAAGAGTCGCATAACTGACTGCATGATTGCATGGTCGCTTGTCATACCGAGAGTTCTTCTTATTGATGATCTAGCAACAGTGGTGCGGAAGCGAGAGTGAAGGAGGGTAGGGAGAGTAGCAAAATTTCGTGATCTGCAGTGTGTGTTTTTTTTCCCTCTGAGGGGTTTGAGATCGTAGTAGTGAATCCTATGATGAGTTTATGCCGGTGGATAACTCGTGGGGTGACGTGAGTGATCGGAAACGAGAAGGAAGTGTCAGGAAACAGGTGATACGTCTAAGAACAAACACAAAATACACTGGTGTTTAGAAGGCAGCTATGACGTGTAATTAATACCTCGAGATGACGACATAATATTGATGATAATGATCATGAGAATGACGATGAAGAAACAAGCCATTATTATTAACAACAATGATGAACTTATTAATAACGATGGTAGCGACAGTAGCAGTTGTAATAATAATGTTGAAAATAATAATTCACAAAAAACATTGTATACTGTACTAATACTATTGATAATGAAAATGCCGTACGTAATAATCAGACAAACTGTACAAGTGTTAAAAACAACGAATAATGTTAAGACAGACAATCAAAATGATACCAATAAAAAACGAAGAGTCACAACAGAATGGCTTGGTGAGTAACCGAAGAGAGAAGCGATGACAACAACAGCAAAGACGACATGACTAGGGGATACTGGCGTGTGAAACTGCTCCTATAAAAGACGAGGCTCCGGCAGAGCGAGAGTAGTGCCATGAAGGTGAAGGACAGGAGAAACAGAAGCCAAGGATCCCCGTGACGATATCCTTCAGTCTCCTTCAAGAAGACGCTCGAGAATCGCGGTACTTGTCCGGAAATAAGTCGCTGAAGAAGCCTGAAGACCAACGAGGGAAATCAAGAGGCGTGGAGGGTCGATCGACACAGAGACAGTCGAAGAATTAAACAAAGAGAGAAACTACGGAAGGAGAGACAGAGGAAGAGTGGAAGTAGAAGTAGATGAAAGCGTAGTATACGGTGGAAGGAAAGGGGGAGGGGGGCGGGGGGCATTTAGCACGTGACGAGAGGAAGTACATGACACCGAGGAAAGAACACAAGGTACATCTGGTGCTGGTGATGATCAGTCTTTTTGAGCGATGGGGAACACGGCTACAATGTCTGCATGTGTGGTAGTACAGGTTAGGGTATGTAGGGTAGATGGAACCCGTACTTACGTGACATACTGTACATATATATCTATGAATATATATACATACACACGCATATATATATATATATATATATATATATATATATATATATATATATATATATATATATACATATGTATATGTATATATACATATATATATACATATACATATACATGCATGTATGTATATATGTATAAGTTTATATATCCATACATTTATATATCTTCGGTCATTCAAAGGGAGGCTCAAAACACAAGACCGTTAAACACCGTCCCGTAAAACCGAGAATATATCGAAACAATATGAAACACGTCCAAATAAGCTACATTATATAAACGCTGAAAAGATCAGGCGGTCTTCCAGCCAGACCTTTCCGTAAACATAGACTGCTACTTCCTCACGCTGGGGGAAATTATCGCCCTGTTAACACATTCTAATTTTACCGCGAGTAATAAATCTACTATTTGGAAACATGAGTTGAATTATTGATACCAGTGAAATTGCGTGCGGTGATCCCGTTGCATGATCTAAATAAAAATAGCATATCCCATGTCATGATATTTATATATATATGTATATAAATCCCGACCACTTGCCTAGAAACATTTAAGCCTAAATGTATATATATATATGTATATTCATCTCGTACTGAATTATACAAGAATGAAGGGATTCTTCTTGCTCCGCATTTCCACAGACTACGGCATCCAACATCTACCAACAGAGAAACATAGGAAGGTCCTGTGTTAAACAATCGCATTTTATCTAAATAGTTCACCTTTCTATTCGTAACGTCCATAATATCTATGTAAACACTCAGATCATGATTGCAGGTCTGTTTAATAATAAATATCGATTATTCAAAACCCTATTCATGAAACCGGTAAAGTGCACGGGCATTCATGGTGAGAGATGAGTGGTTAACGTTGATGATTTGTCTACAACTTAATGTCCTACTTTATGCCACTTTAAGGAAACGGAACACTCAAGCGCAAGAAGGAGACGGCAAGGTAGGGAGGATGAGTGAATTGAGGAGGAGTAGGAGGAGAACGAGGAAGAGGAAGAGGAGGAGGAGGAATAGGAGGAGGAGGAGGAATAAGAGGAAGAAGAGGAAGTGGGAAAGGAACAAGGGAGATCAATAGTCCCAAATAGGAAGTAAAATGAGTTGAGAGTGAAATGACACCAAGGGAAGTTGATAAGCAAAGGTCTAACTGGACTATCACAGAGAAACAAAAACCGGATAGTAGATGGAACAGAGCATAAGGCGATAGGGAAATGAATGAAGCACAGAATGAGGACGATGGATGAAAGAGTAAAACAAACAAACAAAGAAAAGTCCGCTAGCGGCAAAACAAGTACATACTCGCAAGGAAGAGGGGGGAGTGGACAGTTGAGACAGTAAGTGAGGTTGTGATCGAAGGGGCCACAGATGGTTGACAGAGGTGAAGAAAATCGAGAACTTTCGACCACAAAGAAGTCAACAGAATGTAATGCACAAAATGCTATGAGTTTAAAGTCCCTCACAGACTTCATGGAATAAAGGTTATTTCAGCTTCCATACTCAAACATTTTTTTTTGTATTGATGAACATTTATAGTCTAACAAGATATTGCTAGACATGAACACGAAAACATAATAGAACCATGCAGTAAATAAATTCTACCCTTATCTGTTACTCTATAAGCTATGTACATTTCAGGAGCGCTGACACTGATATCTAGTACAAATTAGGCTTATTTGATAAAAATAAATTCTTGGAAAATTCCTGAATCTGCTGAAAATCTGCTTCAGCTTTGATCACACCAATTGGATTCTATTGACCTATCTTTGGGTGAGCAACTGTATTTATGTAACAACTGTAAAATTTTCATATGTACATATACACACTTTTATATCTATGTTTAATCCATGGGAATCCTTACAAAAATGTCTAAACAAGATAGGTTTACATTTTTAATGTTTTTGATCACAAAATGTAAAACGGAAAAGCATACCTGCCAGCATAAGCAGCGACAGAAGTATATCCTGATGGCCTAGTTTGCGTCGAGTCAGCGTCAGGCAGCGAAGTTACATGTAGAGAAAAAGTGACCGCGTATATCCCGAACTTTCCGCGCCAAGTTATTGAGTTACTTATTGACCAGTAACGCAAAGTACTCTAGTTATTACCATTAGCATATGCTATATATCTTCAAGCGGTACAAAGCGATGAACATATAGGCATGAGGCTTCTTACACACAAACTGTTTACGTTGTGGATGATCACCCACGTGACGCTGGTGTCGAGGCTTGTTGCGGCCGGTCTCTGCTACTGTCTCACAGATTGTACAAAATTCAAGTAAGGCGGAACGAACAGTACTCCAGGTGTGAGGGATTCATTAGCAATACCAAGAGCACCAGAAAGGGTGATTATACACAACGTGGTTATAACCTAGGGCGACATGCTTTTCAGCGTAAACTTGGCGTGTGCGCATGCGCCGAGGGAGGCCCACATGATGTTTGGCTCCAGCTGGGCGTCGCCGCCGTGAGGCACAGATTCTCCCACGACACTTGACAACTCTGTACATTCAGTGTCCTCAGGCAGAGTAAACTTATATCACAAGACGGGCCTCGGTTTACCAGTCGAGGGCTTCAGTCCACCTTGGCCATGGATATGCTTGCACGGGGTAAGCCAAGCTGCGGTGATGCAGTCCACATAGTGTGCCGCGCCGGGAGGGCCACACAACACTAGAGGTCCATTCCGGCCTTAGTTATTATATCACAAGAAGCACTTCATACGGCAGAGGTCGTCACCCCTACATCTTCTCCTAGACGTCGGTACTGTTAGCAATGACTTCATGAAATCGTACAAAAGTCATATATTCATATTTATATATATTATACATATTCTCAGTATTAGCAGCTCTCTTGTAATGAATATATTCATTACTGATATTAATAACTTCATACATTTAATATCCTGACATCTTTTTTTTCACTGAAACTCAGAAATCTACTTATCACATCAAAGAGAATTTACAAAGAATTCTCTTTGGGCCTACAACAGAAAACCACCGTGGGAATACATATGAATGGCTACACGTACTCAGACACACAGCGGCTTCGAACCCTTGGGCCGAAGCCGCGTCGCACACGTCACCATGCGTGAGGAATACTCATGAAAGACATTTCACACGTGTGTGGCGTAAAACATCAAGGCTGCGCTCTTCTTCCGGTCTAGTCTCGGGACGTGTCGTGCGGCCGCGACGCATCTACTACGAGGAGCCGCGTCACGTCACGACTGTGGCATCAACCCTACCACTGTCGTGTCACAATGGTGCTGTGACGGGCCCTGAGACTACAACCATTCTTTACGTACGTAAGTCATCCTGCCATGACGTCACAAGCAATACTCTGACGTTACATCATTGCCCTGACGTCATCCTACCACTGTGACGTCACAACAATACCGTGAAGTCACATCATTGCTTTGACATCGTCCTACCGCTGTGACGTCATAGCGCCGCACGGCCCCCGAGGCCAATGGGATGAAGGACACAGTCTTAATCTCCATGAGGTGAGCATTAGCGTTTGTACAGAAAAGCTTTAATGATGTGTAGAGGAAAGCATTTAGCCTAGTTCTTGTAAAACAGAAGTATGTTATGATAACCAGATAATTTATATAAACTATGTTGATCATCCATATAAACTAGTAGGAATTGTCTGATCTGCTATATCCCGGGTTCATGATGATAAAAAAGGACCTTATCTGCAATGCTCGGTCCCTGCAATGTATATATATAGGTATATATGTATTTTTTGCATTGTGGGATTCCCGCAGAGAGATACACATTTTTCTTAGCATAGGGTTTTATAAGACCTCCGTTTCGCCGAGTTTGAAGCGAGGAGATATCTTTTTCGAAGGTCTCTAAGTGGTGAGATGATAAATCCCTGTGTGTTTTTCTTATAAGTCATCTAAACCCTGAAAAGGTCGCTACAACTTGATTATATATATATATGTATAACTCATAACAAAGTACAAGGTTTACTTCGAGTGGGTTGATTTTCCATCCGATTCTCTCTACAACACCCTGATCGTCGCAAGACCATTCTTGATTAAGACTGCCTGGAGTTCGACTACCCTTTCTCTATCACTCCACCTTCGATCTCGAATCTTGAGGATCACTCAACCTTTGATCTAAATCTCCGAAGATTCCCTCCGAGCGTTGGTCTTTATAAAAACCCTTGAAGATCACTCCACCTTGATCTGAACCTTGGACCTTGATTTCTCAGATGTGGAAGGAAGCAGAAGTAAGCGTGGCAACGGGAGATGTTACTCTCTCCAAGTGAACTCAAGGTACTAGGTTGAGAGGCGGAATGTTTGTTTGTTTTTTTATTTATTTTTTTATTTTTTGTGCGGGGGGGGGGGGGTATAGGGGGAGGCAAGGTTGTTCAGGGTCTTGTTCTCAGGAGCTTAAGGGAACTATGAAAAGGGCGAAGGATCCGATCTGGAATGTTAAGAGGATATTGGTGGGGGAAGGTCGGGTGGGGGGCTTTGCATATCTTTTAGTCTATTTTAGGATTTCGAATCCTCATGTTTTTTCTTTTTATTTTCCTTTTCTTCTTATCATCTCTCAACCACATTTTATCTCTCCTTTTAGCTATAATGATAAAGTGATAATGTGCAGGACTGCTAAGGTATGATTATCATTGCATTAATATTATACAGTTACGTGAGAATTTCATTAACCTGAGACGGTCTCGCAGACATAAAAAATGTGAGTAGATCTGAACCAAATCCTTAATCATGTATTATCAACATAACATCTTTTATTTTTCTTTTAAATAACGTAAGATGAAAAATCCTCATATTGTAAACGTTTAATACAACAACGAAATGACCAAAGAAATATTGAACTTCAACGCTGGCCAACTCAGAATCAAACACATAGACCGAAACAAAGATGAATGAAAAGTCAATCTTTGTACGATGTTATTTCTAAGTCCTCGGCTTTTAACCCTCAGCGTTGTGAAGAATGAGATCTTCGTCAGAGTCGTCGGAGATGTGAAGGTAAATTATCCAGTACATCAGATTAAAACAGACAAAACAGACAGGAAAGACGATCCTGGAGTATTTATCGATGTCAGATGGTGAGCAACCGTACAACTTGTTGAGTCTCTGGAAAGAGATAGATCAAGGGTCAGTTGCTGGGGTCAGGTCAGAGGTCTGTGACGTTACATGTGAATATGTGTATTTATAAGAGCATCTTACATACATACTGGTCACTAAACACAATGCTTGGTCAGGTACATCGATTGAAGATCGCTTTACGTTATCTGACGTTGAGAGTTTCCTATGATCATGCGTTCTCTCGTATGCCGACCAGCTCTTTGTGTTTAGTGGATTATCTGTGTGATTACTATTTTTTTTGCGGTATAAATGCTACAAATGCTTTTGGTGTCAAAATTGCAAGGCTAAATCATTTCTATGATGACTATGAGTATATTTATTTTTTTAGGTTACGATTGTTATCATTCTAACTATCGCTTTGGTAATATGATAAGCATTAGGATGATACTTGATTTTTCCATCAATATTATTGATAATTTACTTACCCTTGCATTTATCCTAAACACTGCCAGAAAATGCTAATCTGGATCTCTGCTCATTTAAAACACGAGTGTATGTAATAATTTCTTAACTGTTTTAATAGAATCTTTCGTACTTGAACAGTTACGAGCATGTGCCAGAAACGATGAAAGTGCACATCTCTCTCTTACCCTTTCTCTTCCTTACCTTTCTTCTCTCTTCTATATTTTTTATCATATGCATTCTCCCTTGCCATTCTTTCAGACTCGGTTGCGCACATGCATGAATGTGTACAGCCTCGCTCACATGAAGGTCTTTAACATAAACCTTTAGAGAATACATTCACACTATGACAGACTGTTAGACTTCTGTGAAGTATATAACTGATGTATATAGAAGTAAATATATGAATGCAGTTCACACACACACACACACACACACACACACACACACACACACACACACACACACACACACACACACACACAGACACACCATTTCTTTATCGTTTCGTTCCTTCTTTCTATCTCAGTCTCCTTTTCACTCTACTTGCTCTCTCTTTTACTCTGCGCAGTGAGGCTGAGGCAAACCTCCATTAGGTTGCCAGCATGCACTCTTTAGTCACCTTGGACCCGCCGCTCTCGGAAAACCAGTAACAGATTATATTGATTTTATTCCACCTCCTTTTATCTCCTCTCGTTTTCAAGAGAAGGAGGGGGGGAGATCACCAACTCTAAGCCCCATCCATAGTGTGAGCACTGGTCTCCGAGAACGCTGGGTGCAAAGGGAACCGACGCCAGATCTTTCGCGAGCTGAAAGCCTGGGCTTCTTACAAGCTACACTTAGGGCTACAGCAGACCAAAGAGATATCCAACATACATGTTGTCTCAGCACGAAATTAGTTGTGATCTGTAAAACAACAAAAGGAAAAAATGATTTTCTGTCATTCTTGTTTCTAAAATATATTAAAAACGAGTGTGTCTTCTCCGAGGGTTTAAAAATAGGGTAATAAGTAAAAGTCTCTGGCTACACCAAGGTCATGGTGATGATTCAAATATACTCTAAAAAAGAACTTGGCAGCTAAATTTGGGCTAAAACTCGGCAAGTCATTAATTCCTAGAAGCGCATTACAGGTTATCGTAGCCACTAGTGCTGACTACCTAAATGCATTCCATCTCGGTCAAAATAGACAAGTTTTTTTTACTAGCATGGACTGTGGGTAGATTTTTTTTTTTTTTTTTTTTACTTTGTATTGAGGATTCATAAATGCTACCTATGCTAGCAAAGGCAAGAGAATCCTGTAATGAGAGATCTTGGGCTAGCAGACTCAAGTAGCTGCGAGATTGCAACATGATGCACATTCTTTGTTGAATTAGCAAGTAGAATATAACGAATGCCTGGCTATTATCTTATGCCATAAGATCAAGATGCTGAGTACAGGATGCCGGTATGAAACTGGCAGTTGCACATGCACAAAATAAGAAACGAAAAAAGTCAATTGTATTTACATTATGCACATGATTTCATGATGCTTCTTTAGTAAATATTTGCCTTTGAAATTCTGCAAAATTTCGACAACCAGTAAAGAACTTTTGGTAAGGAGAGGCATCTGCTGTTTATAGACTGATATAGTAAATTCAGCATCTTGCCTAAACATTTCAATAAACATCTTGACCGAGTAAGGCAAGATTGCTCTGTGGCGCTCCTTAAACTCTTTCTTAAGTGGTAAAAACGGTTTGTGTATATGGACCACTTTTGGTACTGGCTCTCTGCCTGATGGGTGTAGAGCTTAGACTAGTGTATAAAATGGATCTTATCTAATTTTATCTCTCACCACTTTTTAAACTTAAATTTATTTCTTGAAGTTGTTCTTAGATGTTCACAGAAACATACATATTTACTGACTTGATAAAGCTTAAGAAAGGCTTTAATGTATATTATCAAAAAGGAGTTTGAATTCGGTTACAGGAGAGAAAGATTTTTGAGATTTTGGAGGAGTCGGAAGCTGATACATTCTCGCCATCATCTTACTGTACAGGAGTATCTCTAGGGTCGTGAGGCAGCCAAGACGAAGGCAGGTCAGGTCATCCTCAGGGGTAGGGGGGAGGACAGGGGCGCAGACAGCCAAGTCGGGGTTTTATCCAGGGTTTTGGAGAAATTTATCCTAAACATGAGGAATGGAGAATTTTATGGAATGGAAGGGGCAGTGTGTCAAATTAACCTTGGATCTTGTTGCATCGTGTTGAAAGGTATGGAGGGGGGCTGGGTCATCTAAGGTTGAAAGGTCGCCAAAATGAGAACGGGGGTAAAAATAATCAAATTTCACGGGGCATCGAATTCGAGAAGGCGCGGCATGGAGGGAGCGGGGTGGCGGGGTGAAGGAGGAGAACAGGTTGTAAATAAAAGTCAATCTCTTCTTATGTTGACTCATGCCTTAAGGAGTTGCGTTAGAAACGTTTAATGGCGGCGGGAAGGGTGGGAGGGTGGGAGGGCGGGGTGGGGTGGAGGGTGGGGGTTAGTAGCACTTGGTAAGTAGACAGGCAAGTTTGTACGCTTTCCTGAACACAGTAAGGAAAGGAAAGAAGGGTGTGGGGAAGAAAGGATTAGTGGCAGGATACAGATGTAGAGGAGGACGGGTGGACAATCCAGAGTTACAAAGGAGGAAGTCAAGGTCAAAAGGACAAAGTAATTACCGAAATATGGGATGTTCGAAAGTTATAGAGGAAGGGTATAGTTCCGATGATAGGACACTGGTTGGGCGCATAGATCAGGAACGCCACAAGGAACGGAAAGGAAGGAGGAGTATACTACATCCCTACGAAAACAAGGGAGAGCGAAAGATGCAGACTACAGTCCTATTAAAAGGTTACTGGCTGGATACAGTATGGAGGAAGGGTAGGTAGGTAGGAGCATGTCCTGAGTTGGGGAGGATAGTGGGACGGGGAGAGAGAAGAAGCGAGGTGTTGCAGAACCCTGTAATGGGAGAGATAAGCAGGTTACTGTACCTTGTTGATGTCCTTGTGTGGCAACAAGTTAGCAATGGGAGGGTGGGCTTCCTCATCTGCCCTCCCGTTGATGGTGTTCTCAAGGGTGCCGCCTTTGGAATGGGCCTTCGGATCGTGGAGCTTATACCGGACCTCCTGGAACAATGAGCGACTTACGACCGGGCCTGGAATAGCTACTTGGCTTTGGCTCTTGCTCATGGGGTTATCCATGACCCAGAGCGGATTACAGCGCCTGTGCTGTAAGATGATTCTACGCTAGTTACACTCTACATCGACATAGATCTACATCAGTTATATCAAACGTTAAAAAAAGAAGTGCATGCGTTTTACATTATCCAAGTATAAAGGCATAATGATTGTAAACAAGAATAATTATCATTAGACCTAATGAAAGGCCCTGAAGTGCAAGTAACAGTGATATATTGTGTGGAACCCAAATGGGCCTGGACAGCTATTCGTGAGGCCCATCTGTACGTGCGTGTGGCATTTTATATCTACCTTTCACATAGTGGTGTCTTACTTTCCTTTAGTCATCGTGCATCATTTGGTGCTTAGTGCGACATGGTGCCAAGTAGTACTCTGAAGCTGGTATTCGTAAACTGTAATACATCGTGCTTTGTGTCTGGCACATTGTAGACGAAGAGTCTGGTGCTTTGAAATGTGCGCTACCGGGTGCTGTTTCGTGAATCGCTTCTTTTACTGTATAGTGCATATTATATGAAAATTCGAAAGTATATAATTCGTAACAAGTGCAATACGTATACAAATGGTAAGAAGGAAGTTGTTGTAGATAACTGTTCCTAATAGATCCCATTAAAATAAATATATCTATAAAACGTTACCAATATCAAACTACTGTTTTCACCTTTAGACTAGCAAACATAATGTGAAAACATTAAACTTCAAAACTCAATAATAAGATAAATGAGATCTTACTAATCCCAGATAATGTTTCCATTCCAGTGCCATCTCTTTGTTCACGACAGAAAACCGGACGACCGATCACACAGCCTACGTACATGGAGCTGCTGATAACCTTCCTGTGTCTTCTTTCTAAATGTGTAGAAATTCCTGACGTAATTTCTCTCCCCTTTGTTCCCATCTGGTGCCTGCTGGTCAGTAGCTCCTTTCTCAATATTTAACAATGTGTTTTTAACCTCCATTTCACCTGGTGATCCGTATCATTACACCCTCGGCATAGTATGATAATCATCCTTCCTCACAGTATGAATTTGTACTCATACAAAAATGATTGTGGCTCTCCATCATCATGTGCCACCGCCTTTCGCTCCCTTCCTTCAACCCAACGCAGGTGTACCTCTTCAGCAATATACCTTTTCAACTTTTACTTATATTCCTTCATCATAAAATGGTTTCTTGTAAATGAGAACGGAAGACAGAAACAGCTCAGTAAGACGGCATGATATCATGTTTCCAGGAATTTTATTTCAGGATGCCGACCATTCCTTCTCAACATTGCAGTCTACGTTTACCGGGTTTCCATTACGTGTGAGGCAGACAGACAGACAGACATAATAAAGAACCTCACGCCTTTAGCACCTTCATCGTGCTAACAATATTCCTTCCAAAATCAAATAAGAAGGTATCCACATTCTCTATAACTACCTGGCAACTCATAACAGTGTTCTCTCTCCCTCCGCGTGACCCAGTAATACAACTCGAGGTAAGTTAAAGGTAAGCGACCCTTTGTAGAGAGGTTGGGGGACGATCGTTGTGAGGCGGCGTTCCAGATGCTTCCGCGGTCGTAGCTTCGGAAAATTGTTTATTACGACGATTTCATTTTTGTGAAGCGGATGGGAAGGGACAATGTCACCCTAGACGATCACGACATATTGCGTCGCTCTGGCTACGTTGCACAGGGTAGAAGGGTATGACCACCGATGTTGACGACGTTTGATGAATCGCCAATCCAATTCTCTTGGATCTCTGTTGGCAGCTGGGTTGACTTAGTGGTGAAGGGGACCTGGGGGTCACGAATTGACCAACGTATACTGCACATATATTTTTTTCTACGTAAAGCACGACTTTTTTGTGCGTCTCTCCCTCTCTTCCTCTTCCTCTCTCTCTCTCTCTCTCTCTCTCTCTCTCTCTCTCTCTCTCTCTCTCTCTCTCTCTCTCTCTCTCTCTCTCTCTCTCTCTCTCTCTCTTTCTATTTACACTTTCGACCGCTGTCGGTTCGAAATTCAGAGAAGAGCGAAATCGAAGCGCAACGAGCGAGGGCACGGGCGGGTCGGAGGAGAGAGAGTGGAGGGGGAGAGAGAGAGAGAGAGAGAGAGAGAGAGAGAGAGAGAGAGAGAGAGAGAGAGAGAGAGAGAGAGAGAGAGAGAGAGAGAGAGAGAGAGAGAGAGAGAGAGAGAGAGAGAGAGAGGAGAGAGAGGAGAGAGAGAGGAGAGAAAGGGAGAGAGGGAGAGAGAGAGGAGGAGAGAAGGAGAGGGGAGGTGAGTGGAGAGAGAGAGAGAGAGGCAGACACGTAATGTCAATATAAAGGGGAATCGGGAAAGAGTAGTTTGAAGTTAAACAAAGCCGTTATTTGAATAGGGAACACGTGGAAGGGTCGAGAGGGTCGAGAGGGGGGAGGGGGGGGCAGAGTGCGAAAAAATAAGCGAAAGTGGTGCGAGATAGGGATAAGGATCACCAAGTAAAATCCGAAGCAAAGGAGGATTTTAAAGAAGGAGAAGATTAGAGAGAGGGAGAGGAGAGGAGGTGAGATGAGAGGAGAGGAGAGATGAGGGAAAGGAAGGGAAGGAAAGGGAAGGGAAGGGAAGGGAAGGGAAGGGAAGGGAGGGGAAGGGAGAAGGAGAGGGAGAGGGAGAAGAATGAGAGGGAGTGGGAGAGGGAAAGGGAAAGGGAGTAGAGGGGAAATTGTGAGAAGAGAGGAGTTTAGGAAGAGAGAGGTGATAGAGAGAAGAGGAGATATTGTAAGGAAAGGGGAGATTAGGAAGAGAGGGAGACTAGGATGAGTGGGTAAAGGA
>BOPN01000416.1:435000-445000 GCA_017312705.2 Penaeus japonicus | reverse complement strand
CGGCTTCAAGAACCGACTGTTGGCGCATTTACATGTTTCTTTCCGTTGCTATGTCTTCCACACTCCTCAAGGAAGTACGGTTAGTTGTTTGTGCTCTTTAGTAGAGTCAGTATCAATAGACTTTCTTTTCAAGAGTATAACAACCATTGTTCTCTATTTCTTGATATAATCCACATCCCAGCTGCTCTGTATACCCTTCACCCCCCCTCCCCCTCTGACCTCCCATGCATACCACCAGGAAAGTGATTATTGAAACTCACAAGCATTCCTGCCATGGTTGGGGGAAGTGGAGACATCTGGCCTGCTATGTGACCTTCGACAACTCTCCTCCTCTACCTCTCTCTGTCTGTCCGTTTCGTCTTCTAGCTACATGTCTGTATTTGTCTCTCCGTCTCTGTCTGTCAGTCTGCCTTTGTCTCTCTCTGTCTCTAGCTCTGGCTCTGGTCCTCTCTCTCTTTCTCTCTCTCTCTCTTTCTCTCTCTCTCTCTTTCTCTCTCTCGCTCCTTCTGTCTCTCCCACTCTCCTCTGGCTATTTAATACCTTTGCTCACACTTATATAATACCAGCCTCAATCCATCTCCTTTATGTCCCGTTCTCCGATACTATAATATTCCTTCGTCTCCCCATTCTTTAGGCTTACCAGTTGATGCCTCTACGCTTGGCCTCCAGCACCTACAAGTTTGATGACTATGCCGGAGTATGGGGTACGTGGCTCAAGGTGGGTCGTGTATTAGTGGGGGATTAGGATGAAAAAACTTGATAGTAGTAGTAATAGTAGTAGGAGGGGTGATTGCGGTTTTTGTTGTACTGTGGGTAGTGGGAGTATTATTATGATTAGTAGAAGTAGTTGTTGTATGGTAGTGTGCAGCAGCAATTGTAGTAATCTGTGTTTTTTAGGTAAAAAAAGAGAGAAATGGAGATGGATGGATATAAGAGAAGAGAAGAGAAGAGACTAGAGGAGAAGAGAAGAGAAGAGAAAAGAGAAGAGAAGAGAAGAAGAGAGAAGAGAAAAATAAAAGATATTAGAGAAGAGAGAAGAAAAAGTTTATTCTAAATTTCATATTAAGTTGTGTAATAAAGAATCATTAAAAGGCAGCCAGCTATTGGGACAAATTTCATCTCAAAATACCACGGCGGATATTACAGTGACCTTTTCCGTCATTCAAAATAACACGCCAAAAAGTGACTCTCAAATGCACGTCCCTAACTAAGGTATTAACGAGACGCCCATTAGAATCCAGTTTCGGTTCCACGAGTCAACTACACCCAATGAAAGCTTTTGTATAGAATTTCAGTTTTGCTGCTGTACAAAGGTAAAAAAAGGCAAAAGCATATATATATATATATATATATATATATATATATATATATATATATATATATATATATATATATATATATATATATATATATATATATATATATATATATATATATATATATATATATATATATATATATATATTATACATCATATCAGATCGTGTTTTGCTTTTGCTAGTCTATTAGTCCGGATAAGGTGCGTGCTATGTCTGCCAAAGGAGGACTTAAAGAGGAAAAAAAGAAAGAAAGAAAGGGATAAATGAAGGAGAAAATTCTCGATCGAAGAACGAATAAGTGTTTACTGTGCTGGAAACTCATACTGATTATTCGATGAATTTGGATGAATAATAACTCGACGGAAGCTATTGCTACCTGTTCACAAACACACCCACACACACCCACACCCACACCTACATCCACACATATGTTTATATATATATATGTATATGTATATGTATATGTATATCTGTATCTATGTATATATACATATATATATATATATATATATATATATATATATATATATATATATATATATATATATATATAGAGAGAGAGAGAGAGAGAGAGAGAGAGAGAGAGAGAGAGAGAGAGAGAGAGAGAGAGAGAGATAAACGACAGCATATAAACCCAAAGAAAATGGAAGAAACCATTGTAGAATTCGCGGTTACCATCTGAAGGGGAAGCTGACGACCAAGGAAACGCAGACTGATTTTCGATGAGTAAATTTCTATAGCGAAAACTTTGAAAATTCTCTCTCTATCCCCCCCCCTCTCTCTGCCTCACTCTCGCTCCCCCCACCCCTACTCTCTCTCTCTCTCTCTTTCTTTCTTTCTCTCTCTCTCTCTCGCTCCCTCTCCCCCCCCCTCTCTCTCTCTCCCCGACCAGCCTAGATAAATGAGTAATATCTCGGATGAAAGATAAAACGGAGATCGAGATTGCAAACCGCGAGGACGTCACAGGTAAGACAGAATTAAAACAAGTTATGATGAAGTATGGAAAAAAAAAATCCTGTTATTGGTCTTACACGAAATGACACTTTATGATATATTTTTGTATATATATATTTTTTTCTCAGAAGATTATAAGTACGAAGCCTATCTCCCTCAAAAAAGAAAGAAAGAAAAGAAAAAAAAAAAGACGAAACAGAAGAAGAAAACCGGTCGCGGGATCAGCCTTCACAACACCTCCACAACAAGATCATCACCCGAAGAAAGCCCCCGCCGCAAGAAGGTCATCACCACAACAAGTCCGGCGTCACAACAAAGCCATCACCACAATAGAACCGCGGGAGACTGCAGGAGAAGGTCCATGCTAGAATAATGGGGCCATTTGCAGTCGCGACAGGGAACGGTGGTCGGTGTAGGGACCGGGATAGGGGGGGGGGTGATATGGGAAGTAGGGGGGTAGAAATGGGTAAGGGAAGATGGAAATGGGTAAGGGTGGGATGGGGAAATGGGAAAATATAGTGGTATGGGGGAAGAAGGGAGAGAAGTATGGGAATATTGGAGGTTTTCTTGTATGGGTTAGGCTGGGGAATTTATATATAAAGGTGAAGAGAGAGAGAGAGAGAGAGAGAGAGAGAGAGAGAGAGAGAGAGAGAGAGAGAGAGAGAGAGAGAGAGAGAGAGAGAGAGAGAGAGAGAGAGTTAAAAGGGAGAATGTGAAAGTCCTAAATAAAGAGAGATAAAAAATGTCAGGGATCGAAAAGCAGACGAATACGAAAGAAAACAGAAAAAAAGAAAACGGAACCTAGAATTCTTGCACAGAAGGAAAGCAGAAAATGGGAAATTACTGCGGGGAAAGAGGTATGACTCTCCTAAATTAATGAAACTGATCAACCGATAATGTGGACCAATGATGAGAACCTCGTTAAACTTAAGTAACGAGGAAATAGAAGAGAGAGAAGATCGATTGGTATAACGTGGGAGGTAGAAAAGTAGACAGAAAGGAATCAAATGACAAAGACCTAGAAAGCCGAGAATAAATCGAAAATTGAATATACGAAAAGGGTAAAAACAAATGAAGTTCGTCTTTAAGAGAAACGTACAGATAAAGACATAAATGTATCCCCACAACCTTCTTGTCCTTAACAGCAACCGATTATCATGGCTCTGCATCACTGTTATGGCACCGTGGCAGCTTTGTGGCATTAAAATGTCCCTCTATTAGCCTTATAACGTTGAAACAGTTTTATAAATGGCGCCTCCTCAACGTGATGACGTCACTATCTTCGCTGGAGTGGGGGGGGTCATTTTATATTTTTAATCAGATACTACTACTACTGCTATCACTACCGTCATTATCATTATTGCTATTATTATAGTATGCTATGATATTGTTATTATTATTTTTTAACATTGTTATCATCATTATTACTATTATAATTATCATTTTCATTACTAGTATAATTATCATCTTTATTATCATTATTTTTGTTGCTATCATTAGTATCCTTGTGATTTTAATTATCAATATCATTATTATCATTATTATTGTCATTGCTATCATCATCATCATTATTAGCAGTGGTAGTAGTAGTAGTAGTATTTATGATTCAGATTTACGTTAAGATTTTGTTAGATGTCGATTAGCATCATCGATTTTTTATTCCTTGGCGGGAAATTTACATAATATGACAACAAGGGAAAAGAATGAATGAAATTTCACACTTAAACAGAAACGCAAAAAAAAAGAAAAAAAGAAAAAAGAAAAAAAGAAAAAAAAAACTTCATTGCTAAGGAAGGAAAAGAGCTTTAGAAGTGGAAACAAGAATTAAACGAAAGAAAGGAAGATAGAAAGAGAGAAAGAGAGAGAAAGAGAGGAAGAGAGAGAAAGAGAGAGAAAGAGAGAGAGAGAGAGAGAGAGAGAGAGAGAGAGAGAGAGAGAGAGAGAGAGAGAGAGAGGAGAGGCGGCAAAATTCCAAATGAAGTAGGTTGGAGAGGGTTTAAAAATCTTTATTCAAAGAGATAAATGAATTTACATCTCGTTGCCTGCAGATCCTCGCACTGGCGAAGAAATATTGTGTGATCTTACTAGAATTGAGGATTCTGAGAGGAGAGTTTTTTTTTTTTTCTTTTTTTTTTATGTAGAGGAAGTAGTGGTAGAAGAAGAGGAAGAAAAAGAAGAAGATCAAGAAGGAGAAGATAATGAAGAGGAAGTATGAGGTATTGGAGATGAAGAAGGAGCCGGAGAAGGAGAAGGAGACGGAGAAAATGAAAGAGAAAAAGGAGGAGAAGAACAAAAAGCAAAAACAAAAAACAAAAACGTAATAACAACGATCATGAGAAAAGGGAAATAACAATAGGTCTTCCTGATATATCAGAGGAAAAAAACTGGAAAAGAAATTGAACAAAGCGTGTGAGAAGACGATGTAACTCGGGTACGAAAAAAAAAAAAAAATGGAGGGGGAGAATATGTAAGCCATTATAAGACAATACCAGCTGGCAATGGCAATGATCAAATGGCAACGATAGTGATATTACGAAGATGAAAAAGAAAACGGAGTCGAGTATTAAAGGTGATACCAAGAACCTATAGCAAGTTTCCTTCCCGCCCGAAAGGAGACAGAAACTTTAAGACTGAGCCTACTGCAAGTCTGAGAACTCTGCGGAACGAAGTGAAATCAAGAGAGAAAAGAAAGAGCGCGAGGGGGATAAGAGGGGAAACAAGAAGTAAGGTTAGAATACTCGGTACAGGTACAGAACGACCGCAATATCGACAGGAATAGAAAAAGAAAAAAAGAAAGAGAGAAAGAAAAAAAGAAGAAAAAGAAAAAGAAGAAGAAGAAATATTTGAAAACATCGAAAGTATTCCGGTCAGATGGGAGACAAAAGTTGGCATCGTCGTTGTGAGAAGACAGAGTTCGAGGTTTGCTAACTTCCTGCTCTTCTTGGCGAGGGGAGGCAAAGTTACCTGCTTAGTGGCCGAATGGAAGGCGAAGCGGGCGAGGGGAAAGGCGGCTGCTGCAGACGGGGACGATGAAGGTGCGAGGGCGGAGGAGGAATCGGGAATAATGGGCGAAAGAGGGAACAAGGAAAAAGATAGAAAGAGAGAGACAGGGAGAGAGAGAAAGACAGATCGAGAGAGAGAGAAGGGAGGGAGGGAGGGAGAGAGAGAAGTATGTGAGGGAGGGAGGGAGAGAGAGAGAGAGGGAGAGAGAGAGAGAGAGAGAGAGAGAGAGAGAGAGAGAGAGAGAGAGAGAGAGAGAGAGAGAGAGAGAGGGAGAGATGGAAGAGGAAAGAATATATACCACACAGATAGCCAGATAGGTAGACAGATCGATAAATAGACAGACATAAAAAAATAGACAGGTGGATAAAAAGATAAATAAACAAACAGAGGACAAATATATGGAAAGATAGATAGATATGTGGATATTCACAAGAAACAACAGCATTTGAAATGGGTCTAACAGATGAGAACCGGAATGCATCTTCAAAGAATTACTAGGCAGGAGATTCTTACCAATATACGTGGCTTAAAACGATACGCTTAAAAATACATAGAACTTAAAAGTTTGTAGATCCATTTCCAAAAAGAAAAAGTAAATTGACCAAAAGAAGTTTTATGGTAGGGTACAGAGAGAGAGAGAGAGAGAGAGAGAGAGAGAGAGAGAGAGAGAGAGAGAGAGAGAGAGAGAGAGAGAGAGAGAGAGAGAGAGAGAGAGAGAGAGAATGAATCGCAATTAACGACCTCTCCTTAATAAAAGAATCCCTTTATACGATCAACAAGACGAAAAAGGAGAGAGAGAAAAAAAAACAAAAAAACATAAAACCGAAAAAACTACAAAGAAATCTATCATTTTGCAATTTACGAGTAATATTTGCATTAACCGACGACCCACCCCCCCTCCCCTTACCCCACCTCAACGCGAATTAAAACCAGCCATCGGGTTCCGTTGACTCTTGAAGAAAAATCCCAAATGAAGAAGCCGGTAGTTGGTTACCTGAGCGAAGAAAGTAATTATGATCCTGTAAGCACCGGACCTCCGCCTCGAGGGAAGACAGGAGGGAAGGGGTGGGGGGTGGGGGATGGGGGGCTAAGGTGGAGGGAGTTAAGGTGGGTGGGGGGGTTGGAGGGTTGGAGGGGAGTGTAAGGAGATGGGGTAGGGGATGGAGGAGGAGGCGTTGGGGGTAGAGGGGAAGGTGGAAGGGGACAGGGATGGTGGAAGTGGATATGAGGGTATGAGGGATGGTGATAGTGGTGGTGGTGGTGGGGGGGGGGGGGGTAGCATGAAGGGTAGTAAGGGGATGGGTTGTCGGGGGTGGGGGTAGGCGTGGGACCGTGGGAGGGGGAGAGGGAGGGGGGGGAGAACTCTTTTCCGAAGAGATCAAAGTAAAGTTCGAAAGCTTGCATATTCTTCCCTACGAACTTGTTCCCGGCGCTGACACTGTAATTATAATCTAAAAAAAGAGAGAAAAAAAACGAAAAAAAACCGAAGGAACTCAATTCTTAAGCAAACATTCATCTTCGGAACATCTTTTTTTTTTTTTAACTTCTCTTCGTTATTTCCCAAAGTCATATCTGATTAAAAGTTCGGAAATTTGGAAAAAGAAAAAAAGAAAAAGAAAAAAGAGAGTTAGGAGAAAATTGGAAGGAATTTTCAACGTAACTGAAGGCGTGAGGTTGCCGCAGCACGTTCCTTTCGTGTACTTCTTCCTTTTCCGATTTGTTTCTCTTCCTCTTTCGGATTCTGCCGCTTATTCTCTTCATTAGACCTATCTCTTTCTCTCTCCTCATCCTAGCAAGCCTCTCTTCTCTGTTCAATCTAGCTATCCTCATTCGAGATATCTCTTTCTCTCTATTCATCCTAGGACGTCTCTTCTAATATTAATCTAGCAATCCTTTCTTCTCGCCCCATTCTAACTATATTTTTCTCTCTCTCCTCATTCTAGCAAGCCTCGCCTCTCCTATCTCTTCATTCTAGCTATCCTTCCTACTCTCCTCAATCTAGATATCTCTTTCTCTCTCCTCATTCTCTTCTCTCTGCATTCTAGTAAGTCTCTCTTCTCTCCTTCTCCTATCCATCTTCTTCTCTCCTCTCAATTCTAGCTACCGTTTTCTCTCCATCCATTCTAGTTATCCCTCCTCTCTGTTTCATTCCTTTATTCCACTCTCTCCGCACCGCCCTTCCTTCTCTCCTACCATTTATTTGTTCGTCTGCTTTCTCCTCATTTATCCCCCTCCTCTCCCCTCCTTCTTATCCTGCGTTCCTCTAACCTCTCAACCTGCTGTCTACACGAGCGACTTTACCTTCAACCCCACATTTGAGATCTGAAGTTCTGTAGTTGTTTTTCTTTTTCCTGTATTTTGTCTGGAAGCTTGAATGCGTTTCCCTCTACTTCCCTGTGACATTAAAGGAGTGAATCATACACGCTACGCTGTTTCCACACTCGCGAGGGGAAGAAAAAAAGAACAAGAAAAAAAAAGAAAAATCCTTCCAGAGCGGTCATAAAGAACGGGGGCTTCATTAGTGCAGCTCACAAGGGAGGAACTTAAATAAATAAATATTGAAAAAAAAGAAAGAAAACACACGCACGTAAAAATGTGAAAGAAAATGGGAGGTGAAAAGAGAAAGACAAATTAGTGTCAGAATTCATGGATTTTGTCTTTTGGATTTATTTCTTGAAGACACAACAGTCAGTGATCCTCAATGCACGTACAGACGCAGACGCGCACGCACGCAGATAAACACACAGACGCACACACAAACACACACAGTGCCTACGTAGAGAGCTCATGTGTGAGAGCCCATAATGCAGATACAATCCAAGTTAAACCTCGTATTTTTTACATCCATTTACGGGAGCAACGCAAATAGCTGTAGATCCTACAACCAATTAGAATGATCTCCACGACAGATGCACCCCTCCCTCCTTCCGCCCCCCTCGCCCCTTCCCCTTCCCCTAGCATATATGAATACATGCTAAGTCAAATAATTTACAAACACTTATGAGAGACAGTATAATGGCTGTAACTTTCGAGTGTTTAGAGTCTGAACAGGCATTGGCATTGATTGTTGATTCGATATTGCTCCATTCATATTTAGTCATCTGTGAAAGGCCATATAGGTTAGACATTAATATATATTTTCTATTAATAACATAAAAAAGACTTAGTTCGACTGGTCAATTCTTACGTTGTTTCGGCGTATCATCCTTTGTCTGTATCGTGGTCTCTCTCTCTCTCTCTCTCTCTCTCTCTCTCTCTCTCTCTCTCTCTCTCTCCCTCCCAACTAAATCTGAGCCGAAGTTACGTTCGCACATCAAAGCGACGCAGCAAATTATGAAAATAGCCCCCCTGTTTTGCTCATCAAAAAGTCAATATCAATATCACTTGCCAGTGCTCGGGGTCGAGAGAGAAAGAGAGAGAGAGAGAGAGAGAGAGAGAGAGAGAGAGAGAGAGAGAGAGAGAGAGAGAGAGAGAGAGAGAGAGAGAGAGAGAGAGAGAGAGAGAGAGAGAGAGATAGATTGAGAGAGAGAAGCGAGAAAGAGAGAGAGAGAGAGAGAAAGAGAGAGAGAGTAGGAGAGAGAGAGAGAGAGAGAGAGAGAGAGAGAGAGAGAGAGAGAGAGAGAGAGAGAGAGAGAGAGAGAGAGAGAGAGAGAGAGAGAGAGAGAGAGAGAGAGAGAGAGAGAGAGAGAGAGAGAGAGAGAGAGAGAGAGAGAGAGAGAGAGAGAGAGAGAGAGAGAGAGAGAGAGAGAGAGAGAGAGAGAGAGAGAGAGAAGCGAGAGAGAGAGAGAGTAAGGAGAGTGAGGGAAGTAACCCTCCAGATATATCAACCTTCCAATGAGAATCACTTTTTTTTTTACCTTTCGCATCGCCCTTCCCTCCACCTTTCCCTCTCCTTACCCCTCATCACTCCCCCATATAGCTCCCTTTTCCTTTGAAAGAATCGAGACTTCATTTGCATTTGATAAGAAAGTCGATTAAAGAATATTAAAAAGTAACAATATTAATCTAACATATCAAAACAAAGCTCAGAGATACTTGTCAGGGATAGAGACAGTATGTTAAAGATCTCCGATTAATGTTATTGACATTAACTTTCCCTTTTGATTTGAGTGTTGCAGAATAAGTAACAGGAGTATACCTAAAAGAGGAAGAGGAGGAGGAAGAAGAAGAAGAATGAGGTGTAATGTCGGAGGGGGAGGAAAATGAGGAGGGGGATTTAAGAGAAAAAGGAAAAAGTTTAAGAGAAGGAAGGGCAGAGGAATGAATAAAGACTCCCCCCCCCCCCAAAAAAAAAAAAAAAAAAAAAAAAGACGAAGAAGAATAAAAAAAAAATTGAAGCCGGAGAGAAAAGACCCCCTTAAAAAAAAAAAAAAACGTAATTGTTCCTCTCAGCCTTTTTGTCAAACAAATGAATACCTAACAAGGCAGCTGAGTCCTAACCTCGACCTTGGGATTGTAGGCATCCTATTTCGTAAGAGATTCCCCTCGAAGGTCAGAACTCTAAGGGAGAAGATAGCATGGAAGGGGGTTGTGGAGTGGAAGGGAGGGGAGAGGGGAGGAAGGGTAGAGAAAAGGGGAGGAGGCAGGGTGGGGGTAGGGAGAGCGAAGAGTTACGGGAAGGGAAGGAAGAAGAAACAAAGGGAGGGGGGGGGGAGGGGAGTAAGGCAAGGTAGGGGAGCGGGAGCAGGGGAGGTGAGTGGAGGGGAGAAGGGGGAAGGGATGGG
>BOPN01000416.1:425000-427500 GCA_017312705.2 Penaeus japonicus | reverse complement strand
GCCGTGATGGCCGGGGCGGGAAGTCGAACCTCGAGTTTTATATTTCCTACTTTTCTTGACTTGGACCGTCTGGAATTACTCTTCGAGAGGCACGACGTCTCCACGGGGAGAGCGTTTGTTCCTCTGCCGTGCTTTCTACTAAGCCCATAGTTTAGTGACCCCATCTCCCGAGGTCGTAACGCGGAATATCGACCTCGCCAAGACGACGTGCGTAATACATAAAGATGACACAAAAGGCAAGAGGGACTTAATCATTGTGGATCTTTGGAAAAGGACATGAGTAGGCAGCGAGCCTTTTATCTCCTTCTTGGAGATAAAAGAGGTTTACGAGAGATCTCACGGCTTTTGGTGGTTCGTTCAATTTCTCCATTTTCGTGACTTTAAAACTCATCTCCATCATGGCTGTTACCTTTAGCTGATAATGTAATCATCGCGTGCTTGGATAAGCTGGAATAATATTTTCCCATGAACAGGCGTTTTAAACGACGGGAGAAAAACGTTTTTTTTTTTTTTTTTTTTACATCTCGGGTATATCCAAGCACAACACGGGCACCTCTCAGATCAGCGTCGTCGGATTACAAATCTGGGATTCACGGATTTTGATTCAGGATTATTCAGGTCTATGGGGATATCTATTTCGTTGAGATATTCGAAGGAATCTTAAAGTAGATTTGGGGTATAATTGGTTATGGAATAAAGGACAAGAGACAAGTGGTAAATTGAAGCACTTACTATTGTCCTCAAATAATAATTCCTACATTCATACATATATACATATATAAATAGATACATACATTTAAATAGACGTACAGACATACATTTAGATATCAGCCTATATATATATATATATATATATATATATATATATATATATATATATATATATATATATATATATATATGATGATAATAATAATAGTGATAATAACGATAATAATTAGGATAACAACAGTAACAGCAATAATGATAATGATAATTATGATAACAACGATAATAGTAATGAAACATAATATGATGATGATTTCAATAACACTCATTATAATCATCATAGAAATATGAACAGTAGTAATAATAAAGATGATATTCATACATAATCTTATGTATTTATACAAACTACACGAAAAGTCCTACACAAATTGTTGAAGTTAAGTTCTAAATATAGCAGCAAAACGTTTTACTAAAATACTTTGAACACTGATGAAAAGGTCACATTCAAAACAAAGTTATTTAACTGGGTTTTGTAATTTAGAATTCATGAGAAAGACAAGCCGTATTCGCCAACAAACTAACATCTTAAAAGCAAACAATACAATATATATATATATATATATATATATATATATATATATATATATATATATATATATGTGTGTGTGTGTGTGTGTGTGTGTGTATACATATATATATGCACACACACACACACACACACACACACACACACACACACACACACACACACACACACACACACACACACATCCCGGACCTCCTAAAGCGGCAAAGAACTGGCGGCCACGACTTACCAAGGAGTGAAGCGAACACCATCACGAAACAGGTGCCAAGGTAGACATCGATGGATTTGACGTAGGAAATCTTGGGCAGTGCTGCGTTAGTAGAAGACATCAGCGTTGTCATGGTCAGCACAGTGGTCACACCCAAGGATACACGAGCAGGGGTAGCTACGGGCGGTACGAAGAGGTGGCGTTAGTTTGTGGGCGGGGGATGGTAGCAGAGGGAAACGGGTGGGCTGGGGCTGGTCTCTGATGGGGAGAAAGAGGGGGGTTCGGGGGTTGGGTGGTTGGGGGGTTGGAGGTGGGCGTAGAGAGTCGAAGTTGAGAGGTAGATAAATAGGTAGTTGGTTGAGGTGGTTCGGTTGTTGGAAATTTGGTGGTTTTATCTTTTTATTTATGATTAGTTTTTAGTTTTTATTTTATCTTTTTTATTCTCTCCCTTTATCCTATTATATTTTCTGTTTTAGTTGAAGGGTTGCGGGCAGAGCAAATTAGGTCTGGATTAAAGGTGGAGGCATATGTGGGTGGAAAGTCTGGATGTGGACGGGGGAGATAAAAGACAAACAAAGAAAAGAACAAACGAAAAAAAGTGTGTAATAAGAATACAGCGTAACCATCATAATTCCAAATGCGGTTACGAGCAGCACTAAAAAAGCTTATATATATTTTGTTTCAATAGGCAGCAATGGCCGTTTAAGCTGCTTGCAATGAAGCGATCGTGAGAGGAAGTAAAATTACTTGAACAAACGGAAAGGAATAATTTGCCTCATTTCTTGCATTCATTTGCAAAAGAAGAATCGTCCCAATCTCAGAATCACAAATCGAAGGTTAAAAAAGATCTGGACACTCCTTGCAGTGAAAAAGTTTATGTATACAGTACATAGGCTGTACGAGTAGTGTACATATACATATATGTGCACACGCACATAAATGGATATATGTGTATGTATGTATGTACTACATATATCATGTCTGTCTCTCTCTCTCTC
>BOPN01000416.1:390000-397500 GCA_017312705.2 Penaeus japonicus | reverse complement strand
TCTTATTCCACGCCCCTGTCGAGTTGCTATTCATATGCTGTTGCTACAACACTATAACCTGCACACAACTACTTCCATTTACTTTCATCTCCAGCTTCCATAGACTTTTTCTCTTAAGTACTAACTACATTATAACAGCTAAACCATCACAACATATAATGTTTATATCTATATCTATACGGATTTTTCTAAGTCATTATTCCTGTCTATTGAGATAGCGATTTCGTAGGTTACATACATATAACATTATTTCAAAACGTGTTAACCAACTGGAAGAAGAAGAAGAAGAAGAAGAAGAAGAAGAAGAAGAAGAAGAAGAAGAGAGAGAGAGAGAAAAATCCATAGGATAACAACTTAGAGAGAGGGAGAAATATAAAAGGAAAGGACTGGCGAAACAACAGAACCACAAACTAAAAGAGAAGAGAAAGAAAAGAATCCACGGATTCCTGCCTGCGCTTCACCACTCGGCCTCGTCTGAGATACTTCCTCGTCTTCTCTTCCCTCCCTCCCTCCCTCCCTCCATCTCCCCTTGCCTCCTCCTTTCTTCCCCTGGGTCTTCTTTCCCCTCACCTTCCCCTTCTCTCTTTCCTTCCCCTGGGTCTTCTTCTCCCCTCAACTTCCCCTTCCCCTGTGGCTTCTTCTCCTCTCACTTTTCCCTCTCCCTCTTCTTTCCACTGTGTCTTCTTCTTCTTCTCTTCCTCTCCCTCCCCCCCTTCTACCTTTCCTACTTTCCTCGTTTCTCTTCCCCTTTCCCTCGTGCCCCATCCCTACTACTCTAACCCTACCCTTCCCCCTCCCCCTCCGTTGTCTCTCCCCTTTCCCACTCTTTCCTCTCTCCACCCCCTCCCCCCCCTCCGTGAATTTATCGGCTGCATCAACCTTGACGTCACCGCCCCCCTCTCCCCCTCCCTTTGCAAAATCCCCATCTAAACCTCATAAAGTTCATTTCCTTCTATTGTTACGAAGATTTGTCTTGGTTGTCGCGCAAGACTTTCATTTCTTTCACTTCTTTCTAACATTCTTTGTCGGGGACCTTCTTGGCTGGACTCGTGACTCTTAGCCATTATTCTAATTTCTCGGGAGGAGAGAACAGGCGAGGGAAGGAGGGGAGGAAGGGAAAGAATGAAAGGGAAAATAAGGGAGATAGTCAAAGAGGACGGGGAGAGTGTATAGTAAGGAAAGTAAGTAAACACACACTTACGCACTCACACACACACAAACACACACACACAAATATGTAAAATATTAACTACGCTTTACTGACACAGTGCAAAGCCAGGTAAATAAATGACCAGGTAACCGTAATACTAGTTAAACCAACCCAAAATAACTCGATACTAACATAAAAGCCACGTGGACCAAATATATATGACTGCCTGACTGAACGGCCATATAGATTAATAAATTAATATATAAATCCAATTAAGTATGACGATAATAGGTAGACAAGCGCTCTCCATCAAAATCACATTGGCCCATTAGCATGTGGGCTTAATGGCTGTAACCACCAAGTGTCTGTATCAATTAGTTACAATGTCACGAATTTGATGGGACAATGCACACGCCTTTATCTTTTCAACTTTTTTGCAACTAGAATTATGTGAAGTATCCGATGAATAGAAAGTCCTTTTTGATAGACATATTGAACGCTGATATCTTATTGTACAAGTCTGTGAGAAAAAAAAAATCAAATACCGACATTCAACTCACTGTGCATTTTCAAATAAACGGTAATGCAAATTTTGGGCAGTTTGTGTAAAAAAAGAAAAAAGAAAAAAAGATATATATATATATATTTTTTAAACTACACTGCGAAAGTGGATTTGGGTGAATGAAACGATTTTTATCATATAAAACGTCCACACTGATTTTCAAACACACACACTCACACACACATACACACACACCCACACCCACACACACATAGACACACACACAACCCCCCCCCCCACACACACACACACACCCCTACACAGGTACCCACGCGTTTAGAAATCCAATTCTACCCATTCCCTAGTTTTATTATTCATTTTATTTCATCATTTTTTTTTTCATAAAGACTAGCATGATATATAGTAACAAAGTGTATAATTTTTCTATTTGATATCTTTAGTTAGTTGAATAAAGGAGAATGGAGAATCTACTACCGATAATGATTATGATGATAATGATAGTAAGTAATGATAATGATCGTAATGATGATATTGATAATAATTTTGATATCAATATCGATGACCAATAATGTTGATTCTAATAATAACAATAATAATAGTGATGATGATAAAAATAAGGATAATGATAATAATAAAAACAATAATAACAACAATGATAATGGTAAAAATATATGATAATGATGATAATGATAATGACAATAATGATACTGAGGATAATAATAATGGCAATAATGATACTGGGGATAATAATAATGATTATAATACTTGATACTAGTAATTATGATATTGATAATGATAATAATTATAATAATAATAATGATAATAACATAGTGATAATGATAATAACAACCAACAAAGGCAGTTACCGAGAAGAGGAAGATATAACAGAAAAGCTAATTAAAAATACTGAATTACCAATAATTAGGCCAGAATTCAAGCAATTAAAAACCTGGCTGCTCGTTCTTATTCATTTGCCTTGTAATAGCGCTAGGGACGAAATTAGTGTGTTTAATTTGAAGACTGATCTTCCTCGTCTTATATTTGAGATACAACAACAGAAAAGATATCTATTTGTTAATGATAAAAAAAAAAAAAAAATAGTGACAGTAATTCAGTGTCATCCACATATCTCTCTCTTCCTCATTCCTCATTCGCCACCCTCATTCCTCACACTTTTTGTAATCTTCCCTCTCAAGATTAATATCAAACGCCCCCTCCCCTTCCCCTTCCCCACCCCCCACCCCATTCTCCTACCTCTCCCACTCCTCCCTCACAATTATTTCCCATCCCCCAGCAATCCTGCCTCTTCTTTATACCATCAGCATAAATGAGGAGCGCCTTACTCATGAATATTGTGGGATAGTGCTGCCCCGTTCTCTATAACTCGATTCCTACGCGTTACCATGGTTGATTGCTGTCTTTTAAAGATGCACATATACTGTGGAGACTCCAGTCGATGCATTATTCAGGTAACAAAAGTTATCTGAGTAACTTTTGAGGAAAGTGAAAGACGGGTGGAGGGAGTGGAAGGGAGGAGGGTGGGAAGGTGGGAGGGATGGGTGATAGAGGGAGAGAGGGAGAGAGTAAGAGGGTAAGGGAAGGAGGAAAGGAAGGAGAGAGGGAGAGAGTAAGAAGGGGAGAGAGGAGAGGAAGGGAGGAAGGAGAGAGAGAAGGAGAATAAGATGAGACGGGAGAGAGTGAAGGAGAGAGAGAAGGAAAGAGAGTGAGAGAGTAAGAGGGGAAGGGAGGGAAGGAAGGAGAGGGAGAGGGAGAGGGGGAATGAGAGTTGAGAGTGAGAGAGAGAGAAAGAAAAAGAGAAATAAATAGAGATAAATAGATAGATAGATAGATAGATAGAGAGAGAGAGAGAGAGAGAAGGAGAAAGAAAAGGAGACTGAGAGAAAGAGAAAGAGAGTCACCCAAGACAGCAAGCTCCACGCATTAGACAGCCCGCGGCCCTGCTCCGTCAGGGGGCAAAGCTTACAATCCTGGTCATTTATCCTCTGTCATCAACGCGTTTCAAACATGTGTTTCTCTCATAAAGCAGCTTCGTTCTCCATTCCCTTCAACCCCTCCCCTCCCCCCCCCCTCCCACTCACCCCCCCCCCCCTCTCTTCCCTCCCTCCCACACCGCCATGTCAGCGACGTGAATTGGGAGCTTCACAACCCACGTCCTCCCCCCCACCATCCCCCCACCCTCAACTCCTACACTTAACCCACGCCTACCTACCTCCTTCTCCCTCCTCCTCCTCCTCCTCCCCCCTCCCTCCCTCCCTCGCCTGCAACCTCTCTCCTCACGGCAACCATATCAGCCACTCCTCAAAAGAAATCTTTTGCAACTCTCTAACAAGTTTTGGCGTCTCGGGACAGCGCGGTGGGACGAAGCCGGAATCGGGAAAGCCATCGACAACATGCGCGGATTCGGAGGAGAGAGAGAGAGAGAGAGAGAGAGAGAGAGAGAGAGAGAGAGAGAGAGAGAGAGAGAGAGAGAGAGAGAGAGAGAGAGAGAGAAGAGAGAGAGAGAGAGAGTGAGAGAACGAATGTGGATCGGTACACATGGGAAAAAGTAAGAGGACGTTGAATCCAATATGTATATATGTTTATACACCCATATCTACATCCATTCACGCTCACCCACACATGCACAACACACACACACACACACGCACACACACACGCACACACACACACGCACACGCACACACACACACACACACAAAATATACATATATACTACGAGGAAGTGAATCATAAATAAAGAAATCTGCAGTCATCTAATCATACAAAAAACAAGAAACAACGATAAAAAAAAACGAAAGAAATAGGACAGAATAAAAAACCCGGTAATGATATAAGAATTATTTTCATCACGTATCTGTTATTTCTTCCCAGGGCGGCCTGGAAGACGGATGGATGGCTGGTGAAAGATAGAATTCCATATTTCAGGCTTCCCCTCCCCTCCCCCCCCCTCCCTCCCCCTTAGAGGTTCCATGGAAGGCGCTTAAAGTGGTCTTGTACAGCCTCCTGCATATACTTTGTTCGGCGTTCAGTGGGACGTCTTTACGGCTCAAACGCTGCCACAGGAACGCGTGTGAGTGAGATTTGCGGGCGCGTTCTCTGGGCGATATTGGTTCTCTGTCTCTCTCTCTTTCTCTTTCTCTCGATTTTCGCTATCTTTGTCTCTCTGTCTCCCTCCTTCTTTATCTCCGCTCTTCCCTCCCTTTCCCTCTTTCTATCTTTCTGCAATCCCAAAAGTGAGAACTAATGAATATAATTATCCAAACTAACACACACACACACAAACACACACACAACCGCCCTGTTTCCAACTCCCAAACCAAAGACAAGAAGTTAGTCAGCGGTTATACCAAATGAAGTTATTACCCTAATCGCTGTTACACTAGTACGCTGTTCCTCACTCAGTCTTTGGCCACTTACTCTGATGGCGGGTGTGTAGTCTTGCCTCAGTGTATGCTTTATTTTGCTTCATTTTCCTTTGCTTGCCTTGCTTTGGAGATTTCATTTACGTGTCGGAGGTAGGAATGGGTTAGGTGGCGAGGTAAATGTGAAGAGAGAAAGACAGAGGAGGTGGAAGAAGGAGAGAAAAGAGGAGGAGGGAGGGATGAGGGTGAGAGATGGAGAGAGATGAAGGGAGAGAGATAGATATATATAGATAGGGGAAGAAGGAGAGGAAGAAGGAGAAGGAGAGCGATAAGAGAGAGATAGAGAAAGAGAGAGAGATAGAGAGAATGGGAATAAGGGACAGACTCGGTCTTTCAGTACATATCTTTTATCAACCTGTATTTTTGATAAGGTCAATGTTTTTTAAATTATCTTAGTGTTCTCTTCTTTTAACTTCGCTGACACCCTTTCTTGAAATAATTCTTGAAACTCACGATCTCATTTGCCCCCGATTCTTCACTGATTACAGCCCCCATGATTTTCCTTTTAATTGTCTTTCCCTCTGATTTTAAGTCTTTCTCTCTTTCACTCTCTCTGTCTTTCTTTCTCCTCTCTCTCTCTCTCTCTATGTGTCTGTCTCTATTTTCCTCTCTCCCTCTCTGTTTCTGTCTCTGCCCCTCCTCTCTCTCACTCTACCCTTCTTCCCTCCCTCTTCCCCTCTCTCTCTCTTTGTCTCTCTCTCTCTCTTCTCTTGCTCTCGTTAACTCGCTCACTCTCCCACTCTCGCTCTCGCTTTGTCTCTCCCGTTCCGATTTATTGCGCTTTTCGAAATTAACTTTATTTGCCGTTTTTTTCCATTCGTTCGGGTTACAAATGAGAGAAATAAATCCACCGAGTCCATTCTTGCTTCCTCAGCACCATCTCGCATTTCTAACGGTTCTTATTTCTGTCTCTCCTTCCTTCCTTTTTCTTCCTCGCACCCCTTCGCATCCGCACGCCTCATCCCTTCCATTTCTTGTCCCGTCTCCCTTCTGCTTGCTCTCTCTCTCTCCCCTCCCCCCTCTTTCTCTTCCCTCACCTCTCCATCTCCCCTTTTCCCCACCTCCCTTCTCTCACCTCCCCCTTCCCTCCCTACCTCCCATCTCTTGCCTCTCGCTCCCCACCGCCCCCTTACCGCTCCCCCTCTCCCGACACCCTCCCCCCATCTCCTCCTCCCCCCATAGGACCATAAGGGACCAGCAGGAGGTCTTCACAATTACCGGATCCTGTGATACCGCCTTCCAAGAGGGCGCAGTCACGACAGGAACCGATCCTTTTCTTCGTCCAGGAGGGAAGGAGTGAGGGAGGGAGAGAGGGAGTGAGGTAGAAAGGGAGGGAGGGAGGGAAAGAGGGAGGGAGGGAAGGAAAGAAAGGAGGGGCTGGATGAGACGGAATGGGGAAGATGGAAGAAGGGAGGGCCTAAATGAAAGGTGAGGGAAGGGAATGAGTGAGGGATGGTGGGAAGAAATGAATTTTCTCGCTGTCCCTCTTTTTATGTCTAAGAAGAAAGGGGATCTTCTTCCCCCTCTCCTCCTCCTCCTCCTCCTTCTTCCTATCCTTCTTAATCCTCTCTACCCACCTCCTTCTCGTCTTCCTCTCTGTCAACTTCCCTTCCTTTCTGCCCACTTCCCTTCCTTTCTATCCAACTCCCCTCCTCTCTACTCACCTGCTTTCCTCTCTGCCCACCTACCCTCCTCTCTACCCACCTACCCTCCTTTCTACTCAACTCCCCTTCTCTCTGCCCACCTCCCCTCGTCATTGTTCACCTCCCCTCCTCTCTGGCCACCTTCCCTCCTCTCTGGCCACCTCCCCTCCTCATTGCCCACCTCCCCTCCTTTCTGCCCACCTCCCCTCCTTTCTGCCCACCTCCCCTCCTTTCTGCCCCCCCCCTCCTTTCTGCCCACCTCTCCTTCTCATTGCCCACCTCCCCTCCTTTCTGCCCACCTCCCCTCCTTTCTGCCCACCCCCCCTCCTTTCTGCCCACCCCTCCTTTCTGCCCACCTCCCCAACTCCTTCTTATCCTCGGTAAGTCTCCCCCACCACCACCACCTACTCCTCCCCGCTCGTTAAACTCTGGTCTTGTGGGCTCGTTAATCTTCAACACCTGACTCGTTCGTTCACATCACCTGAGGCTCGTGGTTATCTCTTACCAGCAATTACCTCGCGAGGGGAGAGTGGAAGAAGGGGAGGGGAGGGGAGGGAACAAAGGGATGGGGACTAGGGGAGGGAGAGGGAGAGGGAGAGGGGTAGAGGGAGGGAGAAGGAGGAAGAAGTTGAAGGAAAAAGTGAAAAGGAGTAGTAGTAGTAGTAGTAATAGTAGTTGTAGTAGTAGTAGTAGTAGAAGTAGGAGCAATGGAAATTGTAGTAGTAGTTGCAATTGCTTTCG
>BOPN01000416.1:380000-382500 GCA_017312705.2 Penaeus japonicus | reverse complement strand
GGGGGGGGGAGGGTTAGGAGGAAGGAGGAAGAGGAAGGAATGTAGGAAGGATGGGAGAGTATCTTCTCATAGTTGTAGTGGGTAGGGGGGTAGGGGAGGAGTATGGGGGAAGGGGAGGGGACATGTGGATGTAGGGAAGCGAGGTAGAAAGATGATGATGATGATGAAGAGGAGGAAGAGGAGGAGGAGGAGGAAGAGGAAGGAGGAGGAGGGAGGAGGAGGCAATAAAACGGGAGCTGAAAGAGATGATGGAAAAGGGGAATAGGAATGAAAGGAGAATAAGAAATTGGGGGTGAGAAAGAGGGATGGGGATAACAAGAAAGAAGGGAATAAAAACATTTAATGGCTAAAAGAGAAGTAGAAGAAGGGTAGAAGAAGATAAAAGGGAAAAAGAGAGGAGTAAAAGATTGGAAAAGAGAAAAAAAGGGGAAAAGGGGGAAAAGGGAAAAAATAAAAGAGAAAGGGGAAAAGAAGGGGAAAGGGCAGGAAAAAAGGAGGGGGAGAAGAAAATAAAGAAAGATAAAAGTAGGGAAAAAATTGAAAAAACAAGGGGAAATGTGAGGAAAGGAGAAAAAAAGGGAAAAATAGAGAGGAAGAAAAGGGGGAAATAGAGGCAACACGAAGGTAAAATAGATGAAAGAAATAGCAGAGTAAAAAAAAAGACAGAAAAGAACGAGCCAAAGCGGATTGTTTCAAGGGATCATATCAAAAAGAGATAGATAGATAGAGAGATAGATAGAAAAATATAGAGATAGATAGATAGGTAGAGAGAGAGAGAAAACGAAAGAGAAAGGAAGAGAAAAAGATAGAGGGGGGGAGGGAAAGAGGGAAGGAAGAGTGAGGGAAAGAGGGAGGGAGGGTGAGGGAAAAGAGGGAGGAGGGAGGGTGGGGAAAGAGGGAGAGGGGAGGGTGAGGGGAGAGAGGGGAGGGAGGGGTGAGGGGGAAAGAGGGAGGGAGGGGTGGGGGAAAGAAGGGTGAGGGAGGGTGAGGGAAAGAGGGAGGGAGGGTGAGGGAAAGAGGGAGGGAGGGTGAGGGAAAGAAGGGTGAGGGAGGGTGAGGGAAAGAGGGAGGGAGGGTGAGGGAAAGAGGGAGGGAGGGTGAGGGAAAGAGGGAGGGAGGGTGAGGGAAAGAGGGAGGGAGGGTGAGGGAAAGAGGGAGGGAGGGTGAGGGAAAGAGGGAGGGAGGGTGAGGGAAAGAGGGAGGAGGGTGAGGAAAGAGGGAGGAGGGTGAGGGGAAAAGAAGGGTGAGGGAGGGTGAGGAAAGAAGGGTGAGGAGGTGAGGGAAAGAGGGAGGGAGGGTGAGGGAAAGAGGGAGGGAGGGTGAGGGAAGAGGAGGAGGTGAGGAAAGAGGGAGAGGGAGGTGAGGGAAAGAGGGAGAGGGAGGGTGAAGGAAAGTAGGGTGAGGGAGGGTGAGGGAAAGAGGGGAGGGAGGGTGAAGAAGGGTGAGGAAGGGTGAGGGAAAGAGGGAGG
This sequence comes from Penaeus japonicus, assembly GCA_017312705.2. Taxonomy (NCBI): domain Eukaryota; kingdom Metazoa; phylum Arthropoda; class Malacostraca; order Decapoda; family Penaeidae; genus Penaeus; species Penaeus japonicus. The sequence goes on along the minus strand of BOPN01000416.1, from coordinate 381,031 downwards.
AGGGTGAGGGAAAAGAGGGAGGGAGGGTGAGGGAAAGGGGAGGAGGGTGAGGGAAAGAGGGAGGGAGAATTGAGGGAAAGAGACGGGCATTAGAGGGATTGTGATACAGAAGAAATGACAGCAGAAAAAGCAGTGATTCCGGTGGGCGCGCGGCTCGAGTTAGAGAGAAGATCGACAGGAGACTGTGATGGAGGGGGATTGGGGTGGGGATGGGGATAGAGTGAGGGAGAGAGGTGGAGGTGGAGAAGGGGTGAGGGAGGTAGAGGTGGGGGTGGAGGTGGAGGTGGAGGTGGAGGTGGAGAAGGGGTGAGGGAGGTAGAGGTAGGGGTGGAGGTGGAGATGTAGTGAGGGGGAAAAGTGGAGGTGGAGGTGGAGAAGGGGTGAGGGAGGTAGAGGTGGGGGTGGAGGTGGGGGTGGAGGTGGAGGTGGAGGTGGAGAAGGGGTGAGGGAGGTAGAGGTAGGGGTGGAGGTGGAGATGTAGTGAGGGAGAAAAGTGGAGGTGGAGGTGGAGAAGGGGTGAGGGAGGTAGAGGTGGGGGTGGAGGTGGAGATGGAGTGAGGGAGGTAGAGGTGGGGGTGGAGGTGGAGGTGGAGCGAGGGAGATGGAAGTGGAGGTGGGTGTGGATTGGGATGGGGCGGAGTGAGGTAAGGTGATGGAGTGACGCAGACCATGGAGTAAGTGGCGATGGTGATGGAGTAAAGGAGAGAAAAGGTGATGGAAGTGATGGTAGTGAAGAGGGGGGAGAGGAAGGGGGGGGGGGGATGAAGAATAGAAATGTAGGAAGGTGAATGAGTATAAAAAAGATAGGATAACTGACGTGATGGAGTGACGAAAAGAATTGCGGGAATGTAAAGTTATGGAGTGAAAGAAAAAGATAAGGGCTGGTAAAATGATGGAGTAAACGGGAGTAGGTGATGATAGGAGGTTAGATAATGCGTAGTGAGTACTCAGAATACATACATGCATACATACGTATATACATACATACATACATACATACATATATATACATACATACATACATACATACA
>BOPN01000416.1:370000-372500 GCA_017312705.2 Penaeus japonicus | reverse complement strand
CCCCTTCTCCTTTTCTACGTCAGTTCTCTCTCTCTCTTTTAAAAATTATCCTTTTCTTTTATCGTCGTTTCTCTCTTTTGTTCCCCTTCCTACCATTATTTTCCCCTGCTTCCGCCCCCCCTTTTTAAAGATTATGTTATACCTCACTTCTTCCTTCTGGCCTCCTTTTTTCTTCACTCCCCCCTCCTCCTCCTCCTTCTTGTGTCCTATCTTTTAAACCTTCTTCCTCTTTCTTCTTCTATCCTCTTTTTGTTATCCATTTCCTTACTTTTTACTCCTTGTTTTGTCTTCTTCCTTTCATTTCTTTCTGTTGAATCCTACTGTTGCTCTCTCGTCTTATCCTTCTCCCCCTTTTCCCTATCCTTCTCTTTTGTTATCACCTTTCTCCACCCCTTTTTATTATATTTTTGTTATCCCTATTTTCCCTTACCGCCCCCGCCCCCTCAGGACCACCGCCTCTCACCTTTTCCTTTTCTTGTGTTCTTCTTCCTCCCCTTTTTTGCTGCCACGTTCTATCCCCTCTTTGTCATCCTTTTCTAATTCCTTCTTCTATCCCTGCCCCGTCCCTACTTGGTAACCGCTTCTTACTATCTTACTATCCCCTTCCTCCTTCCCCCTCCTATCCTGTCTTTCCATCCCTTGACCCGCCCCTGGCCCAATGACCCTTCGCCCCGCCCCCTTTCGGCCACCGCAACAGAAGGGCTTCACAAAGCTCCTCGCGAACCAGTACACAATTCACATTCAGTTGTCTTGCTCTTAATTAGAGGATCATGTTATCGCTAGAGACGGTCGGTTGCACACTGAGTTCCGCACGAGCTGATGGAGAGGGTGGGGATGGGGGTGGAGGGGTGGAGGGAAGGAGGGAAGAAGGGAGGGAGGGAGGAAGGAGGGGATAGAGTAAGGGAGGGAGGAGGGGAGGGAGGAGGGGAGGAGGGAAGAAGGGAGGGAGGGATCGAAGGTGGTACGGAGGGTGGGAGGAAAGGAGGGAGGAGGGGAGGGAGGGAAGGAGGGAAGGAGGGAGGGAGGGATCGAAGGTGGTACGGAGGGTGGGAGAAGGATCTGGAGGGAGAGAAGGGGTCGAGGTGAAGGTGAATCCCATCCGAAAACTCTTTTTACTCCTTGGATAAATGTTGGGAAAGAAAGGGAGAAGAGCAGGGGTGGGTGGGTGGTGGGGAAGGTGTGGAGAAGAAGGTGTGTGTGTGGGGGGAGGGGGGAGGTAAATGTTTCGTGTAGAATCTCTTGCCGTTTTCACACGTCAATCAATACTTCGCGGCTGTTGTTATACGGCGAGGCCCAAGAGGTGCGTGCAAATATCCGACGTCCATTTTCTCACATTTTTATGCTAATTTTTACTCTCTCTTTATATATATATATATATATATATATATATATATATATATATATATATATATATATATATATATATATATATATATATCCATCCTTCCCCCGTCCCCTCTCTTTCTCTGTATTTCACTCATTCTTTCTCTCTTTCGCTCATCCATCTATTAACCTTCTCACTTTTTTTCTAGCTTTCGCTTATCAATTCTCTCTTTCTCTCTAAACATCGTTCTCTCTGACTTTTTCTCTGTTGCTCATCCGATCATCCACCTTCTCTCTCTCTTTCTTTCTCATGCTCTTTCTCTTCCTCCTACCCCCTTTCTTTCACCCCTTCTCCTTCTCTCTCATTTATTTTCCCCTTCCTCCTCTCTATTCCTCTTCTTTCACTTCCCCCTCCTCTTCCTCCACCTCCTATTACTCTCCTTACACCTCCTCCCCTTCTTCCACCATCTCCTCCCCCTTCTCCACTTCCTATTCCTCTCCTTCCACTTCTTCCTTCTCTTCCTCCACCTCCTATTACTCTCCTTACACCTCTTCCTCTTCTTCCACCATCTCCTCCCCTTCTGCAACTTCCTATTCCTCTTCTTCCACCACCTCCTCCTCTTCCTCCACTTCCTATTCCCCTTCTTCCACCACCTCCTCCCCTTCCTCCACTTCCTATTTCTCTTCTTCCACCACCTCCTCCTCTTCCTCCACTTCCTATTCCTCTTCTTCAACCTCCTCCTCCTCCCCTTCCTCCACCTCCTATTCCTCTTCCTCCACTTCCTATTCATCTTCTTCCACCACCTCCTCCCCGTACTCCACCTCCTATTACTCTCCTTACACCTCCTCCCCTTCCTCCACCTCCTATTCCACTTCTTCAACCTCCTCCCCTTCCACCACCTCCTATTCCTCTTCTTCCACCACTTCCTCCCCTTGCTCCACCCCCTATTCCTCTTCTTCTATCACCTCCTCCCCTTCCTATTCCTCTTCTAACCACCTCCTCCTCTTCCTCCGCTTCCTCTACCCCATACAAACGGGCGCCGAGTGGAGGAAAGACCGAGAATAATTCACGTCTGGTAGCCCTTCGTCTTAATTGACGGATCATATTATCAAATGCATCGGTTGGACGCCCAAGGAAGTTGGCCAGTCATTCAGGCGTCCCAATAATGCTCAAGAT
>BOPN01000416.1:352500-362500 GCA_017312705.2 Penaeus japonicus | reverse complement strand
TTCCTTCCCCTTCGCTGAGAGCAAAAGGTTGTTTGAATTAGAGCGATGAATATTGAAACTTCCCCTTTAACCCTGCATAACCCATGCTCCTTTTCTTAGCCATATTTGACTTCGTGTTCTGCTTATCTTACTTCCGTTTTGAGATGTCTTTAGTATGTCTCATTCTATTTATCGATTCTCTTACATTGACGTCGATAGGACTCAAACCCGCGCCCCCGCACCATGGCCAACCCCACCCACCCCAATACCCCGCTTCTTCACTTATCCTGAAGAAGAAGAAGAAAAAAAAAAGGAATATAAAAAAGGAAACGTGAAACCAAAAGACATTTCAACTTACAACTTTCAATTTCGATGATGCAGAGCTGTCGGTCCATCGGGAAATACTGCAGGTTCATAGGGCAGGAGGCAGTGATGGTCAGTCTGAGGGCGACGACGACGAAGGAGGCATTGTCAAGGGCGTGAGGGACGTCGGCAAGGAGGCGGAGGGGCGTCACAGCGTTACCAAGAGCAGGCGGATGATGGGGGAGAAAACAAGAGGGAAAAATCCAAGTTAGTTCGGTCTTTGGAATTCAGATGGTAGCACCAGCTCGGCCTTTAACTGAGGTGAGGCTGATCGACAAAAAAAGGAAGAAAGAATGCATATGAATGCCCACTGAATTGTTCTCAGGGACAGAGTATCTATGCCATTGTTTCGGTACATGAGCGCTGATGACTTTTAAAAAACACGACTGTTATATCAATCATAGAAACTACTGTACAACAAGATAGGAATTATTAATCATCTTAGGGGAAAAGTGCTCACAATGCAAACTGCATGTAAGCATTAAGAATCAAGTTTTTGTTTTATCATCATTATTCCATTCAAAACATTTTCTCAGCTTAAAAAGGATCTTTTGTTAAATTATACATGGCGCTCAAATACGATATAATAATCTGTATATGAACAATAGCTGTGGGCAAAGGGACGGGGTGGGCCTAGCAGTGTGGGGGAGAATGTACACAAGGGTACGGAACAATCATTCCACGGCACATGAACAAAGCAAGGGGATCACTGGAACAATAACATCCGGGTCATGAAGGAATTTGCCGCTTTATTTGAAATAAAAATATTTTGTCATAACAGTTATCATTGCGGTCAGAATCATGATTATTTACTGGGAGAAAGACTTTATTTATTTAATTCTCATCATTATTTACCAACGATGGAAAGGGCACTTTATGGGAATTAGCAATGCATTTAATGCAAAAGGTGACTCCCAAAGGAACATAATCTTAAATAATACGAAATCAAAAATAACAAAATCAGTTAGATTGCAAGGAAGCCATTGGAAGTTGAAACAATACCTGTTAGTCTGAAGACCCAATAACTCACTGCTAAGAATTCCTTTGAGATCAACGAGAGCGGGAATAAATGGGACAAAAATCCCCCCTTCATCTTAGGGAAAGGAAAACCATGAATGCTTTGCCATCTGGTCAAGACTTACCTCTTTTCTGAAGACTTTCTTTCCCAAGTCGCTAAAAATGACCCTCTTACTACCCTAGATACAGCTCGGAGAAAGCAAAAGCTAAAATAAAATGAACAGGAAGTAACTCTGACTGAAAATTTAAACTGATATCCACCCCCTCTGTCATTTAATAAACGATCATAATATCCTTGTCCACGTATGCGGTGTGTTTGATTCAAACAAATATCTGAAAGATGTAAGGCTAAACATACAAAAGAAAAAAAGGGAAAATTGGGGAAAAAAGGATATGAACACTTAATTTGGGAAGCCCAGTCCGTAGCGACGGTCTCAGCACACGTCACCTTGTTCATATTGGCCAAGTTATTGTTGAATAATTTTCCCTTTTTTTAGTTTAGTTGGTTCCTGACATTATCTGGTGTGACATACCAAGCTGTATCTACTCCCCTGCACGAGTGACAAACAAGAACGTTAGCTGTGATGAACAAGGAGAGACGCGAGACTTCTCGAGGCATTGCTGAAGAGTCCAGCTGGCGGGGCCGTCCCTGGGCCTACTGAGACACGACCTGTACTTAGCCGGTTCACCTTTCACACCAACGCTTGTATATATAAGCTTGCATATATACGTACATACAAAGCACTCACGGTAACACTTGCGTTACCTCATGTATTCGTACACGTATGAACGCAAATACACACGCGCACGCACGCTTACACGCACGCTTGCACGCACCTACGCAAGCACACACACACACACACAGACTCACTCACACATACATACGCCCTCACGCACACACATACACTCTCACGCATACACACACACACACACGCTCACACGCCTACATATACACCTGCAAGCACCAACCCAACTAACCAGCCACACTTACACTTACATTCATGTTTATATATAAAAAAGACACCAAACAAATAGACAAACAGACAAAAAATGTAAGGAAAAAATACGGGGGAAATCCATTCACAAATGAAACAGCAATCAGGTAGCCCAGGGACGTCATTGCTAGGGTCGCTCTCATCTCACCGTGATGCTGTGGTGGTGGAGATGATGGCAGGGAGAGGAGGTGGCGAATCTACCTGTCCTGGCTCCTCACTGTCTTACCTGATGCTCCGCAACACATTGCCCTGGCTGGTGATTCTGAGCATCTCATTAGAGGTGGTTGCCATGTGAAAATAGGACTTCTTCTCATTGGCAAAAAAGGTGTCTGGAACCCAAATTTTCTGCAGATACTCCGACCCCACCGTGAGTTCGTCCAGACCCCCGCGGTCGGGGAAGGACAAGCGAGGGTCGGTCCAGTGTTGACGAAAATAAAAGTCGAGAGTAAAGTCCTGAAGATCGGAGAAAACAAAAGCAAGTGTCAGATGAAGATCTCAAGAAGTGCTATATATTTTTTTTAAGCTGAGATAATGACTTCTTTTGTCTGACTACTTTTTTTCTCTTTTTTATGCAAATTAGATGGTAACTGTTGGTCAGAAAGTAGATATGAGTCGATACAAGTCGGTAATACGCAGGCAAACATCCACGCGATTCTTCAATCATACTGTGAAAGAGGCACGAGAAGGGAAATGATTAAAGGCGAATAATAGATAAAGAAGAAGACAAAAGAAATGGGAAAGAAGACGAGGGAAGACGCTTAACGTTACATTCAAGACAGACAGTGGGAGGTGAGTGAGTGAAGACACGGTGTACTGTGCAAGCTCAAGTTCTGAGTACAAGATCTAGGACACTGTGAGCAGCACATGAGGATCATTGGTTGTGGCTAGGTTGGGCAGCTGCTTGAGAATCCTTTATGAAAGGTACTTTTGAGGTCTTGAAAATGGACATTACACTGGTATTACGACCTGCATCCAGGAGAATTAATCCTTGGATTACTGAAATGCCAAAATATTACATTATGTAAAACAAGCTATCAATAAATAGGATATTTCATATTTACATATACATACATAATATACATAACAAGAGATTAAGAATCTGAAACCACCATGAAGTGTCATGGTAGAACATTAGCTGATCCTGGCCGCAACCAAGACCTGCCAGGGACCCAGGCATGTACCATGGTCTGTGCCGAAGTACTGCTACGGGGTGTATTGGCGTGTCGTGGCAAAAGACAAGAGATAGAACAGGAACGAACAAAGGTGTGAAAAAAGAAACAATAAAAAGGAGAGCTGTAGAACAAGATGGTGATATCAATCCATCATCCTTAATGATGGCATTCCAACCAGACAGGAGAACAGAGTGAGTATATTGTGGCATGTAATAGAATGGATGCTGGGGCCACGTCCGCCTGAAAATGTGAAAATTACACATTATGATTAACAGTGGAAATATCGATCGTTCTTGGGGCGAACTCCAACTCTTGTTCATCAGAGTTTTTTTTTTGTTTTCCTTTTATCATTATTTTTTTTTTTGGAAGATGAAAAGAGGCCAAGAAACATGGGGAAGGCTTCCTTTTTTTCTTGTACTGAGTGTTAGATAAGTTTTTTTCTTTCCGTGGATTTCAGCTTTCAGTACACAGAAAAAACTGAAGGGTAACGTTCAGTAAGCTTGTATGGATATGGGGATAACGTTTGTAGCAGTCAGATTTCCACATGTGTTATTATAACACATGGTATTGACAATTCATCTTTTAAATATTATTATTCATTGTTATTTTGTTTTCGTTATACTATTCCTTTTAGTGAATTTTGTTCCGGTGTGTAATCTTCATACATTTGAATTACTGAATGCTACAAATAATCTTGGTATTCAAATGACTCTAAGGGTATTTAATACTGCATGTATTATGTCAGGGAACCATTAGAACGACTGGAGATATGTACCATGTATTTTTGGGGATGAATTCTTTATATTTCTAGTTTAATATTCAAGTATGATAAACGCACCCTCAACTGCTTCACACTTGGTACTGTGGAGTTTTTTTTTCTTCATCTAGAAATTGATTTTTTATAGAGGGAGAATCTATTATCTTTGGACAGTGACTTGTACGACTTTTTTTTTCTTCTCTGTTAATAAACTCCATTAGTTTTCGTAGCTTTGTTTTGGGATTAACTATTTTACCGATGGATTTGTGACATTATCGGTCGTGAGAATGAGAGTTTTGGATGTTCAAATGTCTATCTTGATGATGAAAATCGCTCGACTACCTAAGAACAAATTCAAATCTACAAAATCATAGAAAATAGAAGAAGAACTGAGAGGCAGATATGTGAGTTTTTTTGTATATCTTTTTTATCTTCATGGACGTTGCGTATTGATGATATTTTTCCAATAAAGGACAGGCAATGAAGACGTAAAACCTGGACAGATAACCAAGTACTTCAGCACGCTTCACTGTTTATAAACGTACGCACTGCAGCACTACACGCGGTATGAGGATAGAATGGGCAAGAATATAATATACGGGTTAACTTCCAGTAACAGAGGCACACATACGACCAGGGCCTTTGCGCTCAAGCAGCCAGCTGGAAGGGGGGTGTCACCAATCTGAGGGAGTTTTGTAGGTAGGAAAGTCATATTTTTAAGCGGCAGAGCGAGGGAAAAGGAGTTAAGGCACAGGTAGTCTCCAAGTAACGAGCCAACCCTCCTACGCAGCTCAGGGCGGCAAACCTGCGCATCAGGTGACATCCTGTGACAAATGAGCGTATTCTCTACTGAAACTGTTTGTCTAAGGGCCAGCGTAGGAAAACAGATTTTTCTTCTTTTGTAGGGATGGAAGAAGGGAAGGGAGCAACTTCGAATATTCAAGCGATGGGTAGGTTCTTTGCAACATTATACAGGTCAGGGACTGCTCATGGGGAGGGTTGAGTGCAGAGCTTCTAAAGTTTTCTATAAGCGAAGCAACATTTATTCCAAAGAGACAGACACAGAGGAAGTTTTCGCATCATACAATAGAGAGAAAGAGAGTCGGGTAAGGGTGAGAAAGAGCACACGTGGAGTGATTGAGTCAAGCTCGATAGTTCACGAAGAGGAAAGCAATCGTACATTACAGGAAGATCCAGTGCTATACCGAAAGCTTGAAGGTGGTAACCTAACAGTTAACCTGGCCGCAAGCACACCCTATTCACTGCCCGGGTAGTCCGCTGGGAGACCCCGATGAGGCGCATAAGAGGCACAAGGTTAATGCTTAAGGTAACAAGGCTCGGAAAGGAAGGCGTTGGCTGAGAAGATCTCGGGAAGCTGCTGACAAGTCCATGGGCTCTGGTTCTACGCAGGCCTGGAAGCCCAACAGTTACCATAACGAGACTACCGTCCGGGGGGAAAGGGTAATGAGGAAAGGTGCCATCGATGTACCTTGCAGGATATCAGCTCGATCTATTATGGTGTAGGGTTGTTTGTTAGGCTTTGAAGGGGTCGAAAAGAAGGCTAAGGAATTCTATATTGCATATGTTTTCGTCGCACGCGAGTGTACTACTAAATCCGTCAGCAGAGATTACAATCAGTCATATATGATCTGCAAGGTATCTCATCGTCAGGACAGGGCAAGAGACTTGTGTAAAGAACGAATTCATTTTTGACTTGCATCAGTTTTAAGCAGCGGAAAGGAAAGTTGTTTTTGAAAGAGTTCCCGTGTTCCCCTAATTTCAATGCTCAGAACTAAACCTGCACCGTCGCAGTCGATCTCGAGGTCGTTTCCGGGAGTTCCTCCTTAGCATGGAATGCACACCTTCAGACGGAGGAGAATGACTTTCAACTGTATTTACCTTATACTCCTCAACACTGTGCCGTTAGATGAGATCCGCAAGAGTTCATTGGGCGTGGTCAGTGTGTGGTAGTATGCCCGCTTTTCATTTGGAAAGAACGTATCGGGCACCCAAATTTTTTCGGTGTAGTCTGTGCTGACTTGGATTTCTTCCAAACCTTTATGTGTACTGAAATCTAATCGTGGATCTGTCCACGATTGCCGAAAATAGAAATCCATTGTGAAATCCTGAAGAATAAAAAGAGAAAAAAGGTATAATGAAATAGTTGTGGTGATAAAAATTTATAAGAAGAGAATTTACACCTTAAGCCTAACGAGAGATCAAGTTGTTAAGGAGCCGGGTCAACAGTCAGTCGCCTCTCTGACCAAGCCATTAAAAGGGCCGTTAATTTGGATTTTCTTTCAGCGATACATCAAGTCATGGCTCAGGACTAATGATTTCTGCTGTGGAGATGATACAGGCAACCTAGTAACTGCAGTAGTTCTCGCGAGAGCCGCTCATTACGCTCTCTGTAATCACAGTGTTCTCGAATCCTCTTGAGAGATTAAGGTTCAAATCTTCCTTCTGTTAGCCTACAAGCAGATGATGACTGGAGTGCCGGGGTGACGAAACAGGAGACAGAGGGATAGATTCAGAAGCGGCGAGCGGGAGGAGGCGGAGGAGGAGGGGGGGAGTTTTGTTAAGCAAGCGCGGTGATTATAATATTCTAGAGAACTAATATAAGGTCGTCCCGAAGAAGGCGTGTCGGTATCGGGTACCTAGTCTCCGGTGCTGTGCTGTGCTTACCGTGCGCCAGCTGATGCTTTACATTCAGCTGGTACCTCCATAGAATACACACGCTGAGGGTGGGTGGAGAAGAAGTTTGAAGCTACTTATCAAGGCAGTCTCTCACACGGTTCTTCTAATGCCAACTTAGATCTTTACGAAAATGGCAGATTTTCAGTCTATTGTAAGAGAATGTGAAGACTAACAATCAAGAGGTGCTCAGTCAACTAAGATTACATTGACTTGGCCAGTGTCTGTCTGAAATTTCAAGGCCCGTCATGTCAGAGACAGAGAATCTTCTGTGTCAAGGAAATATGTTATCAGCTTAGATCTGCAGGTGCAGTCTTGAGTGTGCCACTAGCAAACTAACTAAAGTTGCTAAATGAGCCGGCTAAGAGAATCGTGATTTAAAAAATCCTCTTGATTACGAATCTAACTCTGGATACTAGCATAAAAGACCTAGAGAGGCACCACACAGTTGTGGTAAGGAGCATATGTGGTAAAGAGCACTCCTACATGGAGCAAGCACTCTAGGCTATATGACTAAGTGCAGGTGGACAGAGAGAGCTGCCCCGGGGGACTTTCAAAGGGGGACTCGTGCGCCTCTCACCTCCAGGCAGCAAGGCTGCGGTAAGGGTAGTAAAACTGAGATCTCCCCTGTTAATGGCTTTTAAGAAGAATGGCTTGACTTGGGGAAAGGGATCGAGCAGTGGTTTACGAAGAGAGAAAAGCTAAAGCACTAATTTTTTTACGAATCACTGGATCGGAGAAGGGTTAGGTGGAGGGATGGTTGAGGAGTTGTTGCTTAATACCTGCCTGAAGGTTGTCCTATGAAAGATGATCTTCAGCAGATAAAGTGTAAGCTAGCATTCACTTGCAAACATTCCATACAAGCCTCATAGACTGTTGTTTTTTTAACTCCGTTTATTTTCTTTTCTTCAAGGTAACATGCATGATTAACCTGGTTATCTCAGTTGACACTAGAGTACACTGCTCAGTTTGGCACATGGCTTATCCAGCCATGAAGACCGTTTGCCACATGCAAGCGTTACCAGTGATAAAGGGACGAGATTGAGCAGAGTAGTGCTGAGTGCTGTTCAAGTAACTTGGCAAATAGCGTGCGATTTGTTCTAACAGGTCTCACTTTACTATCAAGGATTTTAGCGTTATATGCATGATGTATATATGATTGACACGTAGTCTTCACGACAGCACTATCATCCATGTCCTATGTGCTTGTCTGACCGGTAAGTTATTTTATATATATATTTCATATTCCACTTTCAAACAAAGAAATAAAAAATATAAGAAACATCAGCATCATAAATGATACAGGTAACGAAAACAAAAAACAAGATAAACTGATATCATTATGAGGAAACGTGAGAGTGGTGATGGTGGTAGCTAATAAAAATGCTATTAACAAACGGAAATAAGTGATAGATGCAATAATTCTGGAATAATGGAGACTTTTATACTGACTGGACCACGGCTAACACTCAATACCCCCGAATTAATGCTGTTCAAATAGAGTATATAGATTATACACTTACATTAAACCCATTTTGTAGAGTTGTTCATTTTGGACAATAATATAGTTTCAGTAAAAAGGGTCTTTTTTTTAATTACATTAAATTATCTCATATAAAACAAAAGCCACAAACAGACACATTTTTGTGGTTTTTCAGATACAGCGGGACCCATGCTCCGTGGCAGAGTTATTTGTCAAAATTGTAATGTATTGAGCGTTGCCTTCAGACCCTTTCCTTCAGAGGCTATACAAGGAAGACAGAAAGATTTACTGAAGTCTCACGATCAATCAGTAGATGAGGTTAGTGTTTTGCACTGGGCCACCAACGCCTTCTATTGGAGATCTCGTAAGAGCCAAGAGAGCTTTCCTGCCTTCCTTATATAGTCTTTGCTTTCCATGCGTGCCTCTCCTCATGCCATGCAAGGTATAGCCTTGAATCAATAGTCTCTGAACCTAGCCTCACGGGGGTTTAGTTACCTCTCTCGGTCTAGAAAACATACATTCATGATATAGATATACAGATGTAGATTATAAACTTTCTCTTTTATACTTGATGACTTCTGTATTCTTATTATTAAAAAGCAAATTTAGACAACTTTAAACTTGACACTAAATGCATAAATTAATGAGCTTGATCTCTAAGTATCTAAAGGATAAATGCTTAAATCTACCTTACTTCTACGTGCAAAACTTCCATGTGGGTGAATGGAATTGGCCGTGGCCACATTAAAAGCTTGCTGTTATTAGGACAGGTGACGTGAGAAATCATTCACTACCAGACTGAGCTGGCAGAATCCATTACCCATATGGAAGCTTGTAAAATTCCTTAAATCTACAAACGACAATGAATAGCAGGGGATAGGAACAGCAGGGAGACAGCTATTGGGCTTTCGCAGACAACAACAACAATGGTGGACATCAGGGGACGAGGGGTTGACGGGGCGGATGGGAGGAGGGAAGGGAAAGGGGATACGTCATGTTGTCACGTTGGGGCTGACGATGACGTGTAGGCTCATGGCTGAAGGTTGGTAAATCTTCATGCAAAAACGTCGGTCTGCGGTGGCTGTAGTGCGGGAGGGGAAGAGCAGGGGCCAAAAAACAGGAGGAGGAGCTAAGGTGTGGCTGGGGTGAAGGGGGCGGGGAGGGGGAAGCGAGGAGGGAGGTTCGGGGGTTTGGGAAAGAGTTGGAGGGAGAGATCAGCATGCGACACGTGAAAGTGGTTGCAAATCAGGGGTTTTGGTTTTGGGGAAAAGGGACAACAGACTGCTTCCGCCTCTGTACACGCAGGCAAAGCAGTAGGCGTTCCCGCAGGCAGGTAGCAAGGGTCAAAGGGCAGGGGACAGTGGGAGGGTAGGGGAGTGCAACATGACCTGCTGAGTGGCTCTCTCAGGCATTCCCATTGGTCCAAAAAGGAATCTACAGTGCACTCTATTGGTTAAGGCAAGTGCAGACAATGCGTTGCGAACACAAGCGGTTCTGATTGGTCAACTGCTTGTGTAATAGGAAGTGTTAGATTCAAAAT
>BOPN01000416.1:332500-342500 GCA_017312705.2 Penaeus japonicus | reverse complement strand
GTTGTCCAATTTGACTAACTGTAACCCCCAAGGGTAGCACTAGGGCTGCCGCGTGGAGGGCCATTGTTAGAATTCTTCTCATCTGAATATACAGTGAAAGGAGTTACACTTAATGAAAAAACACCCACACTAACTGGTGTATACAAAGCACCTTAATGAATCGTCACATTATTCAAAACAGTTGTTTGTATACCCCAGAGCTGAACCGCCGGCGCCTCGACCAATGCACAGAGAGGCATGCAGGTTGGAAGGGCCGGCATCCACACTCTAGATAGTTTACATTAGAAAAAAAAATAAAAATAAAGAAATTATATACGGGACTACTTATGGCAATCTGTCCGCAGGATGGTGAGCCAGAGTGCATGTGAGGGTTAAATACAAGACGGACACTGCATGGTCGCCACATAATTATGATAATATGGTGGTTAAGGCTTAGTACCATGAGCACTTCAGACACTGAGCTGATACTCAGAATGTGCATCGTAACCCCGACAATCACTGGAGTACCTGTAAAGAAACAACCCATACAAACAACGCTAGAGTAACTAAGATAAATGCTGTACAAGGGGGAAAATGGCGCTCAAAGGAAGGTGACTACGCCGATATATCTGCACGGGGCGCGAGCGTACCCACGGCCACGAGACTCGGGCAACGCCTTCAGGTCCTCCCCTTCACTCGGGTACTGCGGGTACTGGTGTGTGTGTGTGTCAAGCTCTGGGTCTCTCTACTCGATCTTCCCTGAGTCTCGCTTGGGTGAGCAGCCACGCGCCACCGTCCATACACACCTGCGTAGCCTTCCCTTTGATGCACCTAAAAAAAAGAGCAGCACAGAGAGACTCACTTTTCTGCACCGTAGCACATTGCAGGCACGCAGGGTGAATAAGGTAAAGTAGATGGAACAAAATTCTGAATCCGTAAATGACACGTGAGCTCTGATAACGAAAAGCGAGGAAAGTGAGTAATGATCAAACATCAGAAACATGACATGTTTCCATTAAAATCACAGAGGGTTCAGACAGGCCAAGAGAAACAAGCAATCAAGCAAAGTAAAAGATTAAGAAAGAGAAGAGAAGAATGAAAATAAGTAAATTCATCTATTAAGGTATAATAAGTTGCTAAAATCAAATACAAAATCGGATTATGTACAACGTAGGGCTCACGCCAGCTCCCTTACCTGTACACTAAATTCATTTTGAAAAGCAGAAAACAATGGTAAAATGGCTGCCAAAAGCAATGTGCAACGAAAGAGGGATAAAAAAATAACCTATATGAGAGGTGAGAGTGTTGGGGAGAGGGCGGGGGAGGAAGGTGAGGGTGGGAGAGGGTTAGGGTGGACCAGGGTAGGATCCAGGGGAGGGGGAGGGGGAGGGTATGTAGGGGTTGGTCTGCGTGCTTGCAACATATGCACAGTTTTTTCTTTTAGATAAATTACGTTGATTTCACCGTTGATTCTGCAATCGTGTATATTGAAAGGAGAACATCAAGATTCACTGAAACCATTGTGGTTTGCCTCAACCTTTGGCTACCACAGTAAAAGTGAGGCGACTCTGTGCTAAATGTTCATAAGAAATAGCAGAAACATCCAGATTATTATAACACGATTAGATTGAACGGAATTCCACAAGGAAGGACATGCTGTCATAAGCCAAAGATTAAAAAAGGGATTACGGATTTTTGGCATATCGATATCTTGATTATACAGTAACAAGAAGACCAAGAGAAGGATATCTTTGAATGTGCAGAATACTTTTTAAAATTCAGCCATTCGGACTCTGTATTTCGTAGATGTTTCTGCATAACATGAACAAATCTGTTGAGTCTAGATTCAAAGTCACTCCATTAAATGTTCAACATGCAGCTGAATGTTCTCTATGCCTTTGAATCCAGACTTAAGGACCAACGAATGACATCTCACATTTGTCGCGAAGACACACCTCGTCCCTTCACCACAAACGTTGTGACGCTCCACAGGTCCTCACCAGCCGGCCAGCGAGCAGTCTTTGACCGGACATGTCTGGAAAGGGTCATCCAGGGCCGACGGAAGGTAGTGCTATGCCACCTCCCCTCGGAACACGTTGGATCACCCCTTCAGAGGCTGGCAAGGTCCTCTGCTACTGTAAACAGTCCTTGGTGTACAGACCCGAGGCTGTGTACAGTCTCGGGAAGCAACCAGGAACTCGCAAAATAACTCCGAGTTCGAATGACACGACAATGACTCGGTCCTCGGTTTGTGTTACCCTAGTATAGCAAAAGGCAGTGGGGGGAGGGAGCGTTACGTTAGAGTCAACATCAGGGCAGGTAACGCAAGTCGAGGACATCTTCTTGCTAGGCACAACGCAAGGTTCCACACTTTGAGCGTTAAAAGAGTACCGGGGAGCCTTGCGGCCACAGGTCCTCGTCACTCTGTCCCGCTGGCCCGGCCGGCGCCTTAAGATTATTGCCTTACTAGTGGTACTTAGGAGCGCGACAACGAAGAGCATATGTATGTACCATTTGAACTTCAGAGAGCGAGCTAATACTGAGAATATGCATCGTTATACCGACGTCCACGTGCGACCCTGGAAAGACAGACAGCATCGGGCCGGCTTCAGCGACAACTAGCCAGCACACAACATACATTTCAAAATGGTTACAGTGGAACGTTCTCCCTTAGCGATTGCAGAAAAAGGGGTAAAAAGAAAGATAGAAAGGATAGAAAAATCCAGGGCCCGGATATGTTTGAACAGTGAGGTCAACACTGAATCAGGTTACTTCATTCGGATAACTGAATATCAAGCTAAAAGTCAATAAGAAAAAGAAACCTTTATTGATCGACAGTCAAACACTATAAAATGAAATGAAAAATCATTCCATGCGTACAAATTTTATTGTAGCATTTTGACATAAAGCAACAGAAATATAAAAAAGGAATGAGAAACTTTATATAAACATAAAGAAAAAAAAAAGGTTTGACATTCCAAATTTGCTCTAAAAGTTTGGAAATGAAATGTTAATCAAATGAAGTTTTATAGTATCCTTTAACCCATTGCTCTTGATATCTATTCTCTACTATGGCAGTTAGGGGAGGATTTATGATTCACTTAAGCAGGCAAATCATGCCTATTAGATGACTAGTGATCATGTTTCTTACATATCTCGATATTGTTAATCTTTTTGCATTAGCATTCTGACAACTTTGAGCCTTTGAATGAACTGGCGCTAAGCAGTTTATGAAATAAGATACAAATCTCAATAAGGTGCAGAAACGTGCCAATATCAATGTAGGGAGGAGAGATTTGCCTGATGTTCCTAGACCCCAAAATCCTGCACTGTCACGTAATATTTGAAGATCCTACACCAGTACTTCGACACGAGTACAGGAGAGTAAAATCTTGAAATAGCACACCTACTTGTAGGATCTAAGGGCCAGTGCGGATCCCAGAGAAAAAAAACACTCCGTCATCACCAGATAAATGGCAGACATTCATGCGCCTTATGTATATCATATGAGGTTGACAGAACCCGTCTCTATCTATTGTACTTCTAATCTATGTATCTAGGCATATATATATATATATATATTTAGCTCCTGGAGAAGATAAAGAAAGTAAAAGAAAGTTCCTGGAATGCTACTTCTGCAGGGGCTTGAGCGTCCCAGAAGGTGCACCGCCTGCAGGAGGACGTGCAGGCAGGCCCACTCCCGGAGAAGTGGCAGTTAAGAACCTGGAGCAAACAGCAACCTGAGGAGACGTTCCACTGTACTTGGGAGAAACAGATAGGTTCTGAAGAGCGTTGTAGGAGCGATGGTCGTGAGGCGAAGGAATGCTCTCAGAAGATTAGAGGTGACAAGGAGTGATGAGAATGGTGGTGAAGATGGTGGTGACGGTGACGAAGAGGCGATAGAGACAAAGCAAGATGTGATGATGGCGGCGATCGTTGTTTTTGGAGGTGATAAAGAAAAGGAGAAGAACTGGCTATGGCGATGATTCTCAGAGAGGGAAGGGATGATAACACGGAGATGGTGCAGTGCGAAGAGATAAAGAAGGGAGAAGAGAAGAGGACGATGGAGATAGGCAGGGAAAGAGAAGAGAAGAAAAAAAAACAACTAGTAATCATTACGAAGAGGAAGTACAGTAAAGAAGAGAAAGATGACAACGGATGATCAGAGACAAGCGAAGACATTGATGATGGTAGAATTGATGACAGAGATGTTAAAGGACAGAGAAGAGGGTGATGATAACAGTATAGATAACAGAGAAGAATGATGATGACGATGGGAATGGTGATGATACGAAAAGTGGTAAAGATAAGATAAGATTGGTAATGACTGTGATCGTGAGTGGTGACACTGAGGTGATTATGACGATGGTCAGTGGTTGTGATGACAATAGGAGACACTGAAAATATTTCATTCAGTGATGATAATGGGAACGATGATAGTGATATCAATGAAATTAGAAATAAAAACGATATCAGGTGCATATAACAATAATGCAAATTGCAGTTAACGACGTTCATAAAAATAAACTTGAATTGATATGACAAGAAAATGATGACACCACCAATTAGTGTCAAAGGGATGATAGATCATGATCACCAGTTTCAGGTCTTATGGCTTGTCTTACTCCGTATATGATTTTCCCCCCAAATTATTAAAATTAGTTTTTTCTTCATATGATAATAAGAGAGAGAGAGAGGAAGAGGGAGAGGGAGAGGGAGAGGGAGAGGGAGAGGGAGAGAGAGAGGGAGAGAGAGAGAGAGAGAGAGAGAGAGAGAGAGAGAGAGAGAGAGAGAGAGAGAGAGAGAGAGAGAGAGAGAGAGAGAGAGAGAGAGAGAGAGAGAGACAGAGAGGGAGAGGGAGAGGGAGAGGGAGAGGGAGAGGGAGGGAGAGAGAGAGAGAGAGAGAGAGAGAGAGAGAGAGAGAGAGAGAGAGAGAGAGAGAGAGAGAGAGAGAGAGAGAGAGAGAGAGAGAGAGAGAGAGAGAGAGAGAGAGAGAAACAAAGAAAGAAAGAGAGGCACTCAGATGCATGTGTGGACAGACAGACAGACAGACAGACAGAATAGACAGGTAGGCAGATAAACAGAAGGACAGAATAGCGGGCCGACAGCTCCAGGCGCACACCGACCCGTGTATGCACCAGCAGCGGCCAACGCGGGACGATCAAGCCAGGCCGGGTACATGAATCTTTTATAAAAGAAGTCGATACCACGACGCACCTTATTCATCCTAGACTCTCGAGCCTGCTTAAGGTCGAAACAAGCTTATATACAACACGATATAGCAACCTTATGTATTGTTTCATTCGTATTTTTTTTCTTTTTCTTATGCCGTCGCAGCCACGGATGATCGTAACGTGTTCCGTTCCCACGCAAGTCTTTAACCTTTGGCCGTTAAATGTCGTCATCGGATTCCCGGCCTCGAGTTTATGAACGAACGAAAGCAGGGTATGATTCGTTACGTAAATAAATACTATCCGATGGATTATCCACCCATTGCTAACGCTACGTCTTAACATAGCCTTTTGATTCGCTATGCGAGATAAGGACCTGGGTGCGTTTCGTCCGTGTGTGTGTGACTTATCGATAAGCAGAGCAACTCTTGCGTCTTGCAATATCACTCCAAGATTGCAAAAATGTTTTGAGAATACTCTTACTAGAAATTACAATGGCATACCCCTTTACTGCCCTGCCACTCCCCTTCCACGTTCCCAGTGCCAGTATCAGCTGGTGCCAGGATTGATTAACCAAGTTAAGATTCCCATGTGTATTGATTATAGGAATTGAGCTTCGTGTCATTACTGGACCTTGGCTGAACGAGAGAAAAACATGTTCTTCATTTCTCTCGCCTGATTCTGAGTTTCTGTTTACCGCTTCTTCTTCGCTTTTTTTCTTTCTTTCTCTCTCCCTCTCTCTGATTCCGTCTGTCTGTCTGTGTGTCACTCTCTCTGTCTCCCCCCTCTCTGTCTCTGTCTCTCTGTCTCTGTCTTTCTCTCATTCTTCCTTCCCCCTCTCCCCCTCTCCCTCCCTCTTCCCCTCCCTCTCAGTCTTACCCTCCTTCGATCTCTTCCTCCCTTTCGCTCTTTACTTTTTCTCTCCCCCATTTCTTCACAGTCTCTCCGTTGCTCTCTCCCACAACACTGCAATTCATCAAAAAAAGAGACGGAAAAAATGTCAAAAAAAAAAAGAACAAAGAAATAAAAAGAATCACCTCTCGCAGTTACCGACACGGAATGAATGCCGAACTACAGGGTTACGTTCGACACTATTTCCATATGAATGAACGTCAGCGAGGGAAACGTCCGCGAAGCCTTTACTCCGCTCGACGTTCTTTAAGTTTTGCAATAAGGTGTTGAATCTTAATGAAACAGTCACGCCCCGTCGGTTCGGGATCCTGTGAGGGGTGGGGTGGGGTGTAGGGGGAGTGGGTAGGTGAGTAGGTGGGTGGGTAGGGAGGTGGGTGGGCCGGGGGAAGGGTTGGGGAAGCGCTGGGGAAGGGTTGGGGAAGGGGGAGCAGAAAAGTTTGGGGGTGAGGGTGGTACGGGGGGTAAGAGGGAAGAAGAGTAAGGGGAGAAGAAGGGTAGGAGAAAGAGGGGGGGGGGGTAGAGAAAAAGGGGAGAGCGGTAGGTGTGAATGGGAGGGAGTGGTGCTGAATCTCTAATTTTTGCAGAAAGATATAATTTTTGGAAATTTAAACAAATATTTTTATTCATTTTAATGATAGTCAGAAACACCCACGCAATCACACCCACACCTACAGGGTACTCATACCCCATAGTCCCTTTAACCATGACCACTGTATTCTTCAATACATACCTAACATACACACAACAACAAAGCAACAATCATGTACTCACCTTCATCCCCTCCACACACACACACACGAAAACACACGCACACGCACGCACGTACTGTACGAAATCCCTGTCCGTCATTTTCATGCCACCCATTAGTTTCACGGTATGATTTTGCAATTATCATTAATCATTCTAATATCACCTACCACATCCCGAGCTACTAAATTGCAGAAAGTTCCTCCGCTTTGGCTTCAGGTCGTTCTGCTGATTAATCGAAAAAAGGGGAAAAAAGAAAGAGGAAAAAAGGCCACAAAAATAGAACGAAAGAAAAAAAAAGAGGAGGTGGGGAAAAGTTCGATAAATGGGGAGAAAGAATATAAGGAAGGAAGGAAAATAATGTTCGCTGAAACAGCTATATATATATAGATAGATAGAGACATGGATAGAAAGACTGACTGACCGATAGATAGAGAGTTAGACAGATGTATCATATATATATATATATATATATATATATATATATATATATATATATATATATATATATATATATATATATATATATATAAATATATATATAAATATATATATAAATATATATATATAAATATATATATATATATATATATATATATATATATATATATATATATATATATATATATATATATATATATATATATATATATATGTATATGTATATATACATATGTATATATATATATATATATATATATATATATATATATATATATATATATATACATATATATATATATATACATATATATACATATATATATATATATATATATATATATATATATATATATATATATATATATATATATATATATAATACACACACACACACACACATATATATATATATATATATATATATATGGATATATATATATATATATATATATATACATATATATATATATAGATATAGATATAGATATAGATAGATAGAGAAATTTGCGTAGTTCAAATGATTACGCCTTCGTTCCCGGCTATCTTCATAATCCGTTATTTTCAACGAGGTTAGAATTATTATTATTGAAGAAGAAAAGAAAGAAGAAAATAAGGAAGGAAGGAAGGAAGGAAGGAAATAAGGAGAGAAGAAAGTAAAGAAAGAGGGGCCGAAGTGAGTAATTAAAGAAGGAAAGAAGGAAGGAAGGAAGGAAGGAAGGAAGAAGGAAGGAGTAAAACAGACACTCAAGAGGTTATCACTGATGGGTGTACTCGAAGAGGAGCCTTGTAACGCCAGTCCTGTGATTAATCCTTCCTTGGCAAAGCAATAAGCCTCTGATTGGCTGGCTTCCTCACTCGAGGCACTTGGCACTGCAACTCACGCTTGTCCCGAGTGATCTCCTCCGAGGATTTGGCTCTGAGGGTTTCCGAGGCGCAGTTCTGATTGCTTGTTAGGGTCTAGGGTCTCGCACGAAACAAGCGAGTCTGAAAATCCCTCTTCAGGGGATGGGCTTGTGTACTATGTGTCGATATGTAATGGGTTCGTGACTCCCTTGACTGAAGTCGGGGTGGCTTGATTTTCAGCTTAAACGATTTGGCATTGTCTGCGAACAATGTTGCAACGACGCTAGTTAACATGGCGGAAACGTATCAGTCAGAATTTCTTTTATGAGCGAAGAAAAGAAAAGACTAACAAAGCGCAAGGTGTGCATTAAACAACGCACAAATAAAGGCATTAGCGTTATCGAGAGCACGGAGAACTATAAAGGTGCAATATTAACCATCAAAAGAAAAACGTTGATGAATGGTATACCTAGAGTAACTCTGCAATAATCAGAATGCAGATATTAATGGCAGCAATAAATGGTCATGGTTCATAGTGGACTGCGTACGCGACTGCAATTACGGTGCGAACGCTGTGCTTGCTTTAGTGTTTATTATTCTCTTTCTTTATATATTTGGTATCACGGTCGCTGTTCCGGGTATAGGTTACCTTGTATGTTATCTGGGTGTTGTCACGCACAAGGGATACCCGGTTTCTCACACGGTGCTTCTCTTACACCATGTACTGACGTTACCCCGTATGTACGTAATGCTTCATGGTGTTCTTAGTGTTGTGTTGAACTTATCGTGTGCCGGATATTCGCTGTCACGTACGCTAGCCTGGGTGGTGTTGGGTGGCACGAACATTGTCTTAATCAATACACCCATTGTGGCGTGAGACTACAGGTGGGGGAGGTTGCCACAAAGGGATTTATACGTTTCTTTGTTTATCACCGGAATGTATAATTCCTGGAAAGTGAAGACTATTATTGTTTTTTTTCGCTATCCACTTCTTTCTCTCCTTTTTTTTTATCATTTCTGGTATTCACAACAGTTCTTTTCATCTTTCTTTGTTTCTAATGTCTTCGTTTCTCTCACCATGACTCATATATTATTGAGTATTCATCTGTGTCTCATGTCTTTTAGATGCAAATATAGTATTGATAGAAAAATTAGCGCGACGCCGTTTCTCTGATCTCACAGTCAACACATCTGCTTTTTTGACAAAGGCGGAGTAAAAGAAGAAGATGAAGAACGAGTGGAGGAATTGGAGAGAAAGAAGGAAGAGACGGAGACTAGGAAGAGCAGCAGGAAGAAGCGGAGGGCGGGGGTGTAGCCCGCGGCCCTGCGAGACAGATCGCGTGCGTCTAGTGTTGACCCAAATTATCTGCATGCGATCCAATGGCACGTCCGGCAGACCTGCGTGACGCGAGGCACAGCTAACACCCCAGGCGACCCATCACTATTCCAGGGGCTTCCATCAGGGACTCCCCGCGGGGAACCTCGATTAACACTAGAGGCCAAAACCTTCACGTGTCCTCAAGAAATTCCCTTACACATTTACCTCTCAAGTCTTGCACAGGGGCGGACCTTCCCAACCCCGTTGTCTTGTCATGACACCTAAAGAGGCCCTTTCATAGAGCCTCAGCTCCTCTTGGGGTCCCCCTCACTTCCCTTGCTGTCTTCTCACCCATTCCCTTCCTAAACACTTTTATGGAGGCCCTTTTACACCCTCTGCTTCATCTCTGCTGGCTTCCCTCACGCTCTGGCCTCACTAACTCTTCCGATGGGATTTCTCACACCCTTCCCCCTCATTAGTACTTCTGTAGGGCCTACTCACAGCTTCTAACTCGTCTCCTGTAGGTCTATTTACTCTCTGGCTCATTACCAGCTCCAGGAAGTCCCTT
Organism: Penaeus japonicus; assembly: GCA_017312705.2. Taxonomy (NCBI): domain Eukaryota; kingdom Metazoa; phylum Arthropoda; class Malacostraca; order Decapoda; family Penaeidae; genus Penaeus; species Penaeus japonicus. The sequence continues at coordinate 332,518 of BOPN01000416.1, read as the reverse complement.
GCATTAGCCCCTCCGGAA
>BOPN01000416.1:322500-327500 GCA_017312705.2 Penaeus japonicus | reverse complement strand
ATTCTCGAACATGTGTGGAATAAGGGGCAGCATAGTTAAATGTACATGGGGAGAGAGAGAGACAGAGAGAGAAAGAGAGGGAGAGAGAGGGAGAGAGAGAGGGAGAGGGAGAGGGAGAGAGAGAGAGAGAGAGAGAGAGAGAGAGAGAGAGAGAGAGAGAGAGAGAGAGAGAGAGAGAGAGAGAGAGAGAGAGAGAGAGAAAATCCACGTTACTCGAAGCACCGAGGCAATTTACTCCGATAACAGTGCTTGACCCTGCTATCTCTATCATGGGGGGACCAGTTACCCCTGGGGAGTGGCTGATGAGGGCAAAGGAGAAGAGGAGGAAGGGGGGACGAAGACGAAGCTGGATAAAGACGGAAAAAGAGAATTAATGATAGTACTTTATCTTAGTAGGGAGGAGGGTACGATAAGAGGCAAGGAAGAGTAGTTTTAGTGACAATAATGATAATATTAACAATGTTGATCACAATTACAATCGCATATGAACTTGAAAAGGAAAAAGAAATAAATATATAACGTAACAAACTGAAAAAAAATGAAACTGAAAAAAATATAGGTGTCTGGGGGTTGTAGGTAGAATATGTGGAAAACAAACAAACAAACAAGTAAATGGCCTCAGGTCGTTACATAATTATAACCTCCCTGTTACGAAGAACATTCTTAAACTCCCCCAAACCTGCCGTGTTGTGTTACCTTTGTTCACTGTTCTTTGTTCAGCGTGCCTTTGTAGCGCTCTCTTTGCTTATTCTTTATCTTTTATTACGCTTCGAGGCCATAAAGAATGTGAGAGATGTAAATTACAGGTGTGAAGGTAAAGAACGCGGGAGGTGTTGGTTCAGATACCGATGCGTGTTGGAGAACTTGAACTGACGTCATCCTTGAATGTCCCTTTTCTGTTGATCAGTTTGATTTTGGTGTCTTTGTGTGACACACACACATTATATATATATATATATATATATATATATATATATATATATATATATATATATATATATATATATATATATATATATATATATATATATATATATATATATATATATATATATATATATATATATATATATATATATATATATATATATATATATATATATATATATATATATTTATATGCATATACATATATATATGTGCAGTTCATGTGTGTGCATTTGTGTAAAATAAAAACCGTAATTCTGTGATAATAAACTAATCCTCCTTCAGATCCCTGTTCTATACATCACTTCACAAAATCCAAAATATTTTTCATTTTAAATTATTTTTCTATTCAAATGTGTGGCGCGCGGGGCTAACAGGACACAAAGGGGGCGATGGACCTCCCGCGGCCGGGCAGGGGGGAGGGGGGAGGGGCTAGGGGAAGCAGGAGAAGGGGGTAGGCTGGGGAGGGGTTAGTGGGTGGCAGGGGCTTAGGGGGGGAGGGGGGGTAAGGCCTCCTGCTGTCACTGAATCTCCAGGGATCGAGCTCGAGAGGTGGCGCTGGGCAGAGGGGAACGAAGATGAATGGGGGAACGAGGTGGGGAGGAAGGGGGGTGGGGGGAGGAAGAGGAAGAGGAAGAGGAAGAAGGAAGAGGGAGAGGAAGAGGAAGATGAAGAGGATCAAAGAAAGGCATAAAGGAAAAGAGGGATAGAGGAAGACGAAGAGGAATACAGGTAAAGAAGAGAGAAAGAGAGGAGGAGCAAGAGGACGAGAAAGGGCAAGAGGAACAGGTACAACAAGAAAATGGAAATAGAAGAAAAACAAAAAAAATAAATAGAAAGTAAAATAGAGTAAGGAACATGTTTACTATCAGTGTTACATCTCTCGTGTCCGTCTTTCCCCTAAAACACTTATTTATACAAATGCCATGAATAAACCCTCAGCAAATAGCCTGGCACTCAAAGACAATTAAGCAGATAGAATCGAATAACTGTATCATTCATAACATAACGAACAATAAAATGGCACTTGCAGAGTGAATAAAAAATAATACACAGAGATAACAGGTACACGTGAATCGTATAGTGTTGTTATCACAAGACTTCAAAAGATACTAGGAACTAATAACAGTCCCTGTACAGTGTAACCAACTCCGCTTATTTTGTTTCGGGTTGGGTCTGAGATTCGAAGTGTGATGTGGCAACACTGGAACTAACTAGTTTATAGGTTTGGTGTAAAAATGTCGAAGCCTTTAATCTTACGTTTCCGAGATGATATAAATGATAATAGAATAAGTTGATGATATCTTATCATTAATGTAAGTTCAGTTATGCTATGTTTTTCTTGCTGAAGAAAAGAATAATGTATATAATATAATGATGAATACTATATTTTTCTGGCAAACATTTTTCCCGAATTCCTTTATTCCAAACATCATATTAGTATCTAAAAATATGAAGCATAACCAACAATAATTAGACAAGAAGTGAATTCAAGTAAAGAAGATCATTTCAAGAAACAAACAAACAAACAAACAAGGAAACCATTAGGTCCTTTTTTTCTTTCTCTTTTTTTGAATTCCCTCTTCTTTTCACTCCTTCTTTGTTGTGATTTTTTATATGCGCGAGAGGACGAGTTATATTTAAATTCTTCTCCTGAACAATAAGATGGTAACTCTTTTCCCTAGGTAGCCTTAGCCCTCGATACAATGACTACTCTCTCTCTCCTCCCCTTCCTCACTCGTGTACCCGTGCCTCCCCCTCCCCCCTCCCCCTCTACCGCAAGAGAGAGAGGGAAACAGAGAGAAAGAGATAGATAGATAGATAAATAAATAGAAAGAGAGAGAGAGAGAGAGAGAGAGAGAGAGAGAGAGAGAGAGAGAGAGAGAGAGAGAGAGAGAGAGAGAGAGAGAGAGAGAGAGAGAGGGTAGAATTGTTGAAAAGAAGAAAGAGACGAAATGAGATAAAAGAAAAAAAATATATATATATATTCATATTTACATATAACTATATACATACATATATATATATATATATATATATATATATATATATATATATATATATATATATATATATATATATATACATATATACATGTAAAGAGAAAAGAAGACAACAAAGAAAGTAAAAAACAAAAAAAGAAACGAAAAAAAGAGAAAGGCATAGCTGAGTAGGAAGAGAAGAGAGCGTTTGGCTACACCATTTGCCGTGTTTCACTTTAGAGCTGAAGAACAAAGTCAACGCTGAGAGAGACGACAAACACGCCAACAGCCCTCGAGCGCACGCGCGCGCAAACGGTACACACAAGTTTCTCGGTAAGAGAGAAGACGAGGTCGTCCTCAGAGAATCTGGGCCTTCGCCGCTGGGCCTCGAGGAACGGAGGGCTGGAGCTTGGTCTCGTGAGGCTCTTGTCTTTTCTTCGTCTCGCCCAGTGCGAGGGCCTCGAGGGAGGGCGGGGGGAGGGAGGATGAAAGGGGAGGAAGAATAGAGAGAGAAAGAAAGAGAGAGAGAATGGGTGAGGAGAGTGAGGGAGGTGGAGGGAAGAGGAAAGGGTTGGAAAGGGATGTAGATATAGATATATGTAGAGATAAACAGATAAACATAGAAATAGATAGATAGATAGAGAGAAAGAGACATATAGAGATAGATAGAAAGAAAGAGACAGAGATAGATAGATAGATAGAGAGATAGAGAGAGAGAGATAGAGAGATAGAAATAGAGAGAGAGAGAGAGAGAGAGAGAGAGAGAGAGAGATAGAGAGATAGAAATAGAGAGAGAGAGAGAGAAAGCCACTTCCTACATCCTCAAAGCATAAGGGAGGATCGTTTACACATTATCAAAGGCGAGCTCGAGTGCATCTTCTGCGTATGTAGCTCAAGTCAAACAGTGTGTTCGTACACTCAAAATGCCCCACAACGTTTATCCTCAAATGCTTCTTTCCACTCAGCCGAAATGACGATTTGAGACATATGCAGACTTTTGTCTTTCATTTTTGTTTCTTGTCGTCTGAAGTCTTAAATGTGGGAGGCATATTACAGACGAGGGTGCTGTGTATCCTTTGTCTTCCTCTCTCTTATTTTTGCCTCTCTGTCTCTGTCTCTCTCTCTCTCTCTCTCTCTCTCTCTCTCTCTCACTCTCCCTCCCTACCTCCTTTCCCCTCTCCTTTCCTTTCTTCCTATCTATCTCCTTCCCGACACCTTCCCCTCTCTCTCTTCTCTGCCATTCATTTCCTCCCTCTCCCCCTCTCCCCTCCCCCCGCCCTCCGCCCCCTACCCAGCCCTCTAGCAGTAGATCGGCTCATTTATCTGGCGATCACCAGCTGACGGAGGGGATCCTACCTTGGCAGACAGAGGGCAGGGCGATTGAAGGGCGATTGAGGATAACACTCGCTCAATCACTGTTGCCATTGTTGCGATTACAATCCTTTCGTGTCATTTTCTTGGTCTTGGAGTCAACGTTTGCCACTGTTACCAGCTATTTTGGATTCTTACCCTCTGGTATAGTTGTTTTTTTTATTCTCTTTTGGTAACACTGGGACTTCTTTCGATAATCTACACAAAATCAAGTCCCATTTTTTCATTACCTTGCTCTCTTTTAAGGTTCCTTTTATACTAACCCTCTCTTTAATCTTATATTTAACTTTCTTTTTTCCAACCTGTAATTCTTATCTTTACTTTTTTCCCCTCTTTTTGTGTTCAATTTTCTTATTGATTGAAAACAATCCTTCTCCCTTCGTTTACAACCATAACCAATCATCTTCATTTCTGAAACTTTTTTTTATATATATATATATCACTGTAATCCAACCTACTTGATATCCCTGATAATACGATCAATAATATGATCCGCCGAATAAATAACTTTCCCCTAAAGAAAGGGAGAAGACGAAACCCATAAGAAACAGAGGAGAAAGAATGCCTTTCAGCGGAGAAAAAAAAGAAAGAAAAAGATCCTAACCAAACGGCCCTTCGTGAACGCGCCATTACTTTGATCTAAGTTCTCTTCTCGGTCAATTGGATCCCTTTTAATATCGTGTTGTGACAGTCTGTTGCTCTTCGAAGGCTCCTCATGGC
>BOPN01000416.1:300000-317500 GCA_017312705.2 Penaeus japonicus | reverse complement strand
AGGGAGGAGGGAGGAGGGAGGAGGAAAGGGGGAAGGGGGGGGGAGGCAAAGGAAAGGAAACGATTCTCCTTTCGATAAAAACACTTGGGTGGGTTGCTTTTGAGTTAAGCTTGGTCTGGTCGGGATGTTAGTTCAAGAACTACACTGACTTCAGTCAATTTAAGGCGGGGTACTGTTAGCATGAGGTAACGTGGAGAAAGAGTAGATAAAGTTTGAATGAAAGAAAGAAAGAAAAAAAAGAGGTATCTTTTATTTATGACCCTTTCCACAAGGTGTGAAATACGTGTGTACGCTCGCGTGCCGTGCCTTCTTAAATCCGCATTCATTTAGCGAAAACAAAACAGAGATAATGCAGGAAGGTAAAATAAGAGAGAGAAAAACGGATAACGATTCCCCGAATGTAAAATGGCGAGAGCGTGTGAGCGAAATATGTAACTGGGGTGTAAATTAAACAGACATTAAGGCCGGCCCGGTTAAATGGCTTGATTTTAGCAACAGCGCCAGAAGCAACTGCGAAACAGAGACGGTAAAACTGGCTCCCGCTTTCTTCCCTCGGTGGAGTGTTTCTTTTTTTTTAGGTTCCTATTATTAAAGCTATTAAAAAGGGGACAGAAAACGGGGAGAAATGAAAACAAGAACTAAACAGAGGAAGAACGGAGGGGGTCGTGCGTGAAACAGATGGGTAATGGCAAACGTTCACTGTCAGTGTTAATAGCGTAGCCTGCTATCCGTGTGGCTCTTGCAATTAACCCTCCCTTGCCCCTAATCACTTCAGACGACCAGGATCCATCATAACACCAGCTAATTGAATCAGCTGGAATTATCAGTAGTCATAACTTGGCAGTGACACCAGCCCCTGAAGAGGTTACTGCCCCCTCCCCCTACCCCCCCCCGCTGCCCAGGTGGCTTTAGGTGCCGCGGTAATTGGGAACACACACGCACGAGTGATAGATAAGCGCTTGTTCGAGGGCGCAAACATGTATATGAAAAGGAAGTTATGTAACACTGCACACAAACAGATAGAAATAAACCCCTCGCGCCCTCACTGGGACATACACATTCAAGCACACTGACACACACGAAAACACACACACACACACACACACACACACACACACACACACACACACACACACACACACACACACACACACACGATACCACTTCATCCGTAACAATGTTATATCTATCTCTAAGCTTCTCAATATGACCAAGAAATTTAACATTCTCGCCAAAGTACGGCCCTCGAGTATCTCAAGTCATCTTAAGCTTGTAGATATCAGCTCGTCTTACGCCTGAAGACTTTCAAGACCTCCCTAAGCTTTCAACTTTTGCAACTCCAACCGTATATAAACTGAGAAACTTTTATATATCTATTTGCAATTGCGAAGACGATGGTCTTGCATGTATAAAGACCGTTTTTTTTTCTTTCCAGAAGAAATAGTTTTTTTTTTTATCCCTTCGGCACTGCAAGATCATAACCGCTGCTATGATATCGGAATAACTTGTGTCCCAACGTCCCAGAAACCTTTATGGATCACGAAGAGAGAGAAAGAAGGAGAAATGACCTCTTTCATATACATTTTTTTTATTGTCCACTTCCTTTTATTGTTTCTTTTCTTCCGAGCGTTTTACGTATCTTTTTTTCTCTTTCTCTTTTTCCCCACTTTCATTCTGTCTATAGACTATCCCTCTCTCTCTCTCTCTCTCTCTCTCTCTCTCTCTCTCTCTCTCTCTCTCTCTCTCTCTCTCGTTGTCACCGATCGCGTTCATTTCGATCTCTCCATCTTCTTCTAAACTGCCTATTTGAAGTCCGCGCTCGACATTCCGAACACTCTCTTCCCACTCGAACAATCGGTAACGTAATCTTTCAGACCACTTCCTTCGGCAAAGTTCCCGGGTCTTTGGCTTTTTTTTATCATCGTTTCTAACTTTTGCCATGTCCTTGGCGACCCTTCTGTATTAATCCTGGATTTTAGGATTGTCATTTTTGTTTTCTCCTCTAACGTGTACCTAGCTGTTTATTTTGTTTTCTTTCTGCGTGCTTTTTATTTTTTTTATCTTTTTTTTTATTCTTTTATTTTTTTTTGTTATATATTTCCTCTTTTTATTATTCTTTTTTGAGTCTTTGTAGAGTGGAGTGGAGGGATTTTACTTTTTTTTTGCCATTTTCATTTTTCATTCCTTTTTACCCGCGGATTTTTTGTTATTCGTCGTCTAAAGGTCGTACGATTGGAAGGACTCCTCCACCTCCTCCTCCTTCTCCTCCTCCTCCTTCTCCTCCTCCTCTTCCCCACCCCCCCTCTTCTTCCCTTCCCCCTCTGTCTCCTTCCTTCTTCTTTATCTAAATCTTACAGACGATGTTCCCGCTTCGAATGTCGTCAAGTGTAATGTGATTAAGGTAATAAATCTAGTTATTAGAATTTCGCTCACTCTATATTTGTCGGATATATCAAATATCAGTGAATATTGATGATGGAGATAAGAGTGAAGATTTTTGGAATACAAAAGCGGGTTATGAATACATACATACATACATACATACATACATACACGCACACACACACACACACACACACACACACACACACACACACACACACACACACACACACACACACGTATATAGATAAGACCAGACACGCCTGTTTTCCTTAGCCCTCTTACCTGTCCCTTAAAAGCAGAAGCACGGAAGGCCGAGCGAACCCAGCGCCGTCTCCAGGTGACCGGCGGAGTGACATCAGGTCGCACGCGTTTGAATGCCACTTGTGAGGCTAACCGGGTGTCAAGGAGGGCCAGGACGTGCGAAGGGGAGACAGAAAGGGGGCGAAGGCAAAGCTCAAGGACAAGAAAAGGGGCGTGAGGGGAGAGAAAAGGGGAGATAGGAGAGGAAATGGTCCGCGTAGAGTGCGCTCTGACTCCTCCCACTCCCACTGTGAATCATCCAGACCGGAAAATGGACGCAGACAGGTAAAATGGACCCGCGGGTAGGTACACGCGTGAATGTGTGCGACATTTTCTATTTCAAAGGTATAAAAGCTTCAGGGGGAAGGGAGCAAAAGGGAAAGGCTGGGGAGAAGAGCGGAAGGGGTAAAAGGGGGGGGGGGGGAGGAGGCAAGAAAGAAGGCGAAGGGGAGGAGGAGGAGGAGGGGGAGGGGGTGAAAGGGTGACTTGAAGCTGCCCTTCGTTCGTCCTTCTTTCTCATCCTTCGCTTCGTCCGTATGAGGGCCCTAGAGTCAAGCTCCAGTTGTCGCACTCATATTTACTCGATTACGCGAAATGAGGACAGCCGCACGCCTCCCCCCGCCCCTTTCGACGAACGCTTTCGACGTTGAAGGAACTAACTGCGCTAAACATATAGAAGTTACACGATATTCTCCTTTTTTCTTATTGCCAATTTCAAGATTTCTTCATCACAGAAGTACTCTTTCGCTCCATTTATAATCATCCTATATATGCTCATGCTTTCTTTATGAGAGCAGACTTGAGCTCGTCCTTCTTAGCTGGATCTCCGGTGCAATGTCTGGCGGTTCTGGTAACACTGCTGATAACAGTAAAAGTCCTTGTGGTGTAATGATAATATAATCTGTTATGGGAACACTGGTGATCATGTCTTCGTTAAAAAAAAGATATACAAGTTATAAAACAACAACAATTGATAATAGTGATCATTGCACATGTATTTGTACGTGCAACATACCAAACTGTAGTGATATTCTCTAAAAAATAAGCATAAAAATTGTGATATACATATATGATGTGATGATAGGGATGACATGATGATGAAAATGATAGTGCTAATGTAGTGATTGTGATGATGTTGACACAGATGATGAAGAAAAGATGATGTCATAGGTGGACAATAAAGGGAGAGACAGCTGCCGAAGATGGCTTTGATAAACAATAAAGATGTGGATGTAACATTAGTAAAGCTTTTGGGAAGCAAGGCTAAAACTTGTGACCTGAAGCTTTAGATAGCATCACAACATCTTTACCAAATAAAGAAAGAGAGAGAAAAAATGAAAAATGGGTAGTATTGGAAAAAATATGATTTGAAAAATATCTAAAACAATGAGCGGTAATCTCTCATAAAGCTGTGGAAGGAAAGTTCCCGAATTTTGCAAAATTCTTTTATTTACAAGGAACTTATTGAAACATATTCATAAAATTTCTAAATTCGCATATTTTTTCAGAGCATAAAAAAAAAACAATCAGAAAAAAAACATGAAATACTGACAAAAAGTAAAGCAACTGCGGATACAAATCATTGCTTATTGCTGACTTTACATAGTAAAAATGTTGCATCTGTATTTTAAATATTTAATTCTGAGGAAATAAAGTGATATTAATCGGATTTCAGTATTAGCATAGATCAATTACATTATACATTTGAAATCGACTCTGAGAATCTTCCAATCAAACGACAAACGCACATAGACATTGCTATCGAAAGAGCCTGGTCACACTTCTTAACCACGACGAAGGATAAACTATGGTATCTACTATTACAACAGAACTGAGGAGGGACATGAATATATAAATTGATATACTTATATCTAAGACTCTGACCACTTTGTGTATACAGTATATATTGTTAATGAATATTGATTAGCAAAAGTGGCAATTCTGATAAAGATGCGAGGAAGTAAACATCAACTACATGATTAAGAATGATTAGTCAGATAGAATGTTATAAGAAGTGTGAGAGCCGTGACGTCTTTTATAACAGTATACTGTCGTCACATCCTCTCGTGTTTCTGTGGTTGTGCGTGGTGTTATTTTTCACTCTCTTTTTATATATAGATATATTCTAAATGTGTGTCTCTTCGGAAACGTGAAAGTTGTGTTAATCATTACGTATCCTAACGTGATATGACCGATTAAAGATTAGGCCTCCCCAGGTCAGGCAAGGTCAACTTACCTCCATAATTGGGTCTTATTCTCTTGTCATACCCTGTCTGAAGGGAGTCGAGGATGGCCGAGATGTTGACATCTTTCATAGTTCTGCAAAGAAACAAAGAGACACAAAACTTAGTCTTCTAAAGAGAATTGCAAATGCGCTGGAAGATAAAGAATGCAACAACAATGGTATTTTTGCGTATTACAGTTTCAAAGAGAGAGAGAGAGAGAGAGAGAGAGAGAGAGAGAGAGAGAGAGAGAGAGAGAGAGTAGAAAAAGACACGGTGAGGTGGTAGACAGACCTACAGAATATGTTTTTCTCTCGCTCACATAAACTCCAATAGTGGCAGATTCAATACCTATGATCAATTGACTTGGGGAAAAAAAACAGAGCGAGAGGAAAAATTCTTATATAGTTAATATATTGTCCATACCGTTTCCCTACGCCTCGAAAAAAATATAGCAATAAGACAATCCATACGGAGACTGAAAGCCGTAAAATTGAAATCATTATACAAGCTCTCTTGCAAGTTGCAAACCGGACAGGAAAGATGGGATCTTTTTTTTCCATTTTCCTCTCCTTACGAAGCTCTCTTTGGGGGAGCTGAGAACGCGAAGTAATTTCCACGATGAATATATAGGCAGAGTAGATTTGGAGTTTGGGAATCTAATTCTTGTATCTAGTAGTACTGCAGTGCACGGGCGTGAGGTACAAATACGTCGCCTATTGATCTGTGTGGTATCTTGTACATACATACGCAACTCAGGCTCACAACCACACACGCACGCACACACACACACACACACACACACACATACACACACACACACACACACACACACACACACACACACACACACAGACTCTCTCTCTCTCTCTCTCTCTCTCTCTCTCTCTCTCTCTCTCTCTCTCTCTCTCTCTCTCTCTCTCTCTCTCTCTCTCTCTCTCTCTCTCTCTCTCTCTCTCTCTCTCTCTCTCTCTCTCTCTCTCTCTATCTATCTCTCTCTCTCTCGCTCGCTTGCTCGCTCGCTCCCTCTCCCTCTCTCCTTCCCAAAACCCGCCCCTCTCTCTCTCATCTCACGTCTCTCTCTCTCTCACCTCCTACATTTACATTTCGCCCCGATCATTTCCCCCTTTTCGTGTCTCTGCGTTTCCACTCTATTTTCTCTCATTCCTCTATTCCTTCTATTTGTTTATTTATCTGATATTTATCTCCCGCTCGCTTTCTCCTTCTCGGTCGCTTTCTCCTTCTCTCTTGATTTTTCCTTCTCAGTTGCTTTCTCCTTCTCGCTTGCTTTCTCCTTCTCAGTTGCTTTCTCCTTCTCGCTTGCTTTCATCTTCTCGCACGCTTTCTCCTTCACGCTTGCTTTCTCCTTCTCGCTCGCTTTCTCCTTCACGCTTGCTTTCTCCTTCTCGCTTGCATTCTCCTTCTCGCTTGCTTTCATCTTCTCACTCGCTCTTTCCTTCTCACTTGCTCTCTCCTTTTCACTTGCTTTCTGCTTCCTCAGCCCTTCTGGTCTTTCATGATGTTTTTGGTAGTCTTTCCTTACGTTGTCTCAGCATAATTTCCCTTATTGCTGTTTAATAGGCGGGTAATTGAAAGGGTCATCGTGCTCATGCCTTGATTAGATTTTCTCGGTATTGTGTTCTCTTGGTTGTATTTCTTTTATTTTCATTATTTTTCGTCTTTTTCATATCTATAGTTCATTCATTTATCATCAAATCAAAAGATGTTATTCCTTTTCTTCTATATCTCGTTTTATTTCCCTTTTTCTATGTTTTTTTTTTCTCTCCCTATTTGTCTGTCTTTCTTTCTCTCTCTCTCTCTCTCTCTCTCTCTCTCTCTCACACACACATACACACACACACACACACACACACACACACACACACACACAGACATATATATATATATATATACATATATATATATATATATATATATATATATATATATATACATATATATATATATATATATATATATATATATATATATATATATATATATATATATATATATATATTTATATGTCTATCTCTCTCTCTCCCTCTCTCTCTCTCTCTCTCTCTTCTTTCGCTCTTCCTCCCACTTTTAAGCCTTACTTTTTTCGTTTTTCCTTCTTCCCTTTCTTCCTTTTCTTCTCTCGCCTTCTTCCTTCTTCTTTCCTCGCCACCCTTTCATTTTTTTTTTCAAGTCCATCTCTCACATAGCGGTTTTTTTTCTTCTAATTTCCCCTCCTCCTCTTACCATTCCACTCCTTCTCTCTCCCCTTCTCTTCAAGTATCTGGTCTGCTTTTATTGGTTTCTCTTTCCCTCTCCACTTCATCATCCCCTCCTTTCTCTTCTCTCTATTCAAATCTCTAGTCTTTCTCTCTCTCTCTCTCTTACATACCGATCTTTACCCCCTTCCGTCCCTTTCCATTCTCTTTTCTTTCCGTCCCCTCTTTTCGGAATGTTTTTTTTCTTTTCGTTTTGATCTTTGCCTTTTCTCTTTCCCTCACACAGTCCGTGTTTTTCCCCTACCCTCAGATTCCATCCCCCCTCAATCCCCCCCCCCCCATCCCCCTACCCCCCGTCCTCCCATCTCCCTTAGGAAGCTTAGGGTCCTCGCAGGTATTAGGGTTCCAGGATGACGCCCAAGTTTTATGCAACAGGGGAGATTGTCACGGCAACTTTTTGTGACGAGAGTGCGCTGTTTTACATGGACGCGACACTTTGGGGGAAAAGTCTACGGTATCCTTTCTCCCTCGTTCACTGTTTTTTGTCTCTCTCTTTGTCTTACTTTGTTTCTTTTCTTCTTTTATCATCTCTCTCAGTATAAATGTCTGTTTGTTTGTCTGCACGCCTCTCTTTTCCTCTTCAAAGAACAAAGGAAAAGAATCTCTCCCCCAGGAGAGTGAGAGAGAGAGAGAGAGAGAGAGAGAGAGAGAGAGAGAGAGAGAGAGAGTATGAGAGAGAGAGAGAGACAGAGAGAGACAGAGAGAGCGTGAGATAAAGATAGAGAGATTGATTGTTGTTGTTGTTTCGAGATCAAAACAATAAAATTCAGGCTGGCATATACAAATGAAAATTAGGAACAAAACAAAACAAGGACAATAAATGGAGAAAGAAATTCCTTTTGACTTTCGTTCCATCAGAGCCAAGAACTGAATCACTTATCGCAGAGTGACAAAGGACTCACAATGGTACTGTATGCCTGAGGCCACCTGAGCTACGCGGGGCGGAATGGTCAATTTGAGTGTAAAAGTGAGGGAGAGAGAGAGTGAGTGAGTGAGTGAGTGAGTGAGTGGGAGGGATTGTGAGTGAGCGAGTGAGGAAGTGAGTAAATGAGGGAGTAAGTGAGTGAGCGAGTGAGTGAGTGAGAGAGAGAAAGAGAGGGATATATATATATATATATATATATATATATATATATATATATATATATATATATATATATAGAGAGAGAGAGAGAGAGAGAGAGAGATAGAGAGAGAGAGAGAGGGAGGGAGATAGATAGATAGATAGATAGATAGATAGGTAGATAGATAGATAGATAGATAGATAGATAGATAGATAGAGAGAGAGAGAGAGAGAGAGAGAGAGGTAGTTAGATAGAGAGAGAAGAAAAGATGAATACAGAAAGAGGGATGAGCGTAAAAGTGGTAAACAGAGAAAGAATATAAAGAGATGTCGAATGTTTCTTGGAAAGAAATGAGTAAAGGAAAGTTTGTGTGTGTGTGTCTTTCCCACTCTCTCTTTCTACACACACTCATACACAAACACACAGACACACACACACACACACACACACACACACACACACACACCCATACACATATATAAAGAGACAAACAGAAAGATAAAGAACAGATCCACGACCCGCACCGAAAAAGAAGAAGATTACCTCCACGGAGAAGGGGAAAGGCAAGAAGCCCGCAAACCCAATTAGCGGGTTTTGGTCACGCCGCGCTGATGGGCTAGAAAACAACGCATTCCTCTTGGGCCTAAAGTTGTGTCCCGCGAGAGGCGAGGCCCTAACAACATCATTTAGCTATACATACCAAATAACCGCTGACAAAGCCAATAACACAGTATTTTTTTTTTTTTTTTTTTTTATGGTATCACAGAATGGGTTTATTCACTCGTGGACAGGTTGGATCTGTGAGGATGATGTTCATGCTAATGGAAATTGCAATAATGATAATAAAGATGAGAACAATAGAAAAAAGAAATACAAACAGCTATGATAACAGAAACAAAAAGAAATTGAAATGATATTAAAACCAATACGTACGATAGAAGTAATAATATAAGTATTGTTGATAATGCTCATAACACAAATAATACTTTCAAGAACAATGATAATGATAATACTATCAATTATATTGATATGACTACTAATACTGATGCAAATGGTAATTATGGAAATCATAGATAATATCTTATCATTCTACCAATAACGATACCAATACCCAATATCAGGGAGAACCATCACACCAGCAAATACTCTGGTAAAAAAAAAAAAAAAAAAAAATCATTCAGAGCCACTAAAGGACACAGCACATGCAAGTGTCCCACCAAGTAACGCAAAGGATTTGGTACACACACTGATCATCAAGAACCGTAAAGGATCGACATTATGGGGGAAGGAATCTTTTCTAGGAATTTCATTAGGGGCAACATTGTCCTTTAGTTTCTCCTAATCGCTAAGAAATGAGAACAAATATGAATGAAATACTTGAGTAGAGTATGAGAGCATAACGGCGTCATTTCGAGCACTACTCACATAACGTATTGTAAGGGTATCACGCCGTGTATTCTTAAAGGGGTGATAAGGGGCCGTTTTGTAACAGAGAACGAGAAAGGGAAGCACACACACAAGCTTATGTATATATTTACACAGACACACACACACACACACACACACACACACACACACACACACAAACGCGTGAGTGTGTCTGTGTGTGTTTGTTTGTTTGTTTATATATGTATGCGTGTATGTGTGAACATCCCTATTTATATTTATACATATTCACAAAATCAAGGATGATGATGGGAGTTGATATTAAAGAGAAGCGAAAAATATGAAAAATAAGTCGACTTAATGAGTAATATTAAGCAAAGAAAGATTACAACAATAACGCTGCCTATGATGTTCGGTATAACACTTTGGACACATGAATAGCACAATCAACAACGCTGTTTCATCACAACTGTTTCATCACATCTGTTTCATCACATCTGTTTCATCACTGAGACTTTTGTAATCCTGCTTAGTTTAGTATTTATATATTTCTCGGGTACTATAACGGCAATGATTGAATCTGCTTGCACTACACTATTAAAGATCAATAATGGTTATACGATTTCAAGGTTATATATATATATATATATATATATATATATATATATATAGATATAGATAGATAGATAGATAGATAGATAGATAGATAGATAGATATATAGACGAAAAATCTACGGATACATTTTGCCGTATTTCACTAACCTCCACTGAATATGGCATTACTGTTAATCGTATCAGAACTTTGTTACGCCTGCGCAGTTAACCAGGATAGTAAATTGATATTCACATTAGAATAAAATTAGACAGATCAGTGCGCCAACGAACAACTCTTCTCAGACTAGTGGGAATAAAACTCTCTTAAATGGCCATTAAATGTCTATTACTAATTCAATTGCTGATCACATGTTAAATAACCAATTAATGATAACAGATGCATAAGATATCAACTCGAATATATGAACATGATTCAAATGTATTAAAGCTTACCATGCAAGTACTGCTACTCAGAGTGGTAAATTAATTTTTCAAACTGAAACTCGCTATGCAAGCACACCAAGTAAATTTCTTACAAACAACTCATCTCTGAATGATTAAAAGCGCTCACTTAAAAGCATCGAGAGTGTCTATTAGTACCCCATTTCAAATTGAGGTTTATGCTGATAGTTAAATAATCTACGGATTCTCCCCATCGCATTTCACTAACTCGATATATATCACGACATACCTCGATAAATAAACACAACAACGATTTTTCTTACAGGAATGGTCCAAAGCACTTTTCTAAAATCAATTTAAACTCTATGAATTGTACTGATTAAATTTCCACCACTATACTATAAGATATTAACACCGGAATCAAAGTGACTACTGTGCCCCGAGCACAACCACAACACAGCAGCAAGGTACTGAGTGTATTGCTCGTCTTAAAGATTATCTACGTGGGGAAGGCTGTTCTGCGGCCTATCTGAAATAAGATCATGCGTTACGACATCGCCTTTCCCTCTGACATGGGTTGTGGCGGCCGCAGCGTGTAGCTTTTCTATGTTTTTAGTAGTAGAACGGACACGGTTATAAATATCATTAAAAGCTGTGGCAGCCTTTCTTTTAGGTGATTTGTGGTGTGTCATTTTAAATGTGCAAACATAGAAATTTCCTCATGCCAATGTTTCTCTCAGTTTGGTAAATATATTAAGACTGTACGATGTATAGTATTGTTTTGTTCGATGTTTATATATCTAATCCCTACACATTTACTCTTTGAAAAAAAAAAAAACACATCAAAACGCTCCTCATAAAAAAATGCGATACCAGAATTACTACAAAAATATGGTTCGTATCAGAGTCTGTTGTATCTAATGTGATGCGTACATTTTACCGCATCGTTGCAATGTGTTCTGATGCAGCAGACTTTACTGCAGTGTTTGTAGGTTTAAGTGTCATTTCATATTGTAAGGTACACTCTATTGAGTTACCAAAGTGTTAAGGGGCGTACCTGTAGTGCATAAAGATTAGCAGAAATGTAAGTTACCGATCCTAGTTACGATATGTGGGATACTATAGAAACAAACTGTTAAAGGGAATCTTTAGGTGACCCTAATGATGATACCGTAGATGTGTTATTATCTTTATTGATATCATTAACATTATCACTAAAGATAGTTGGTCATCATCAACATTTAGATTGCTGTCATTGTCATTGTGATAGAGTTACCAATGTAACTCTATGAATATCATTATGCTATATGAAAAATAGATCCCTATGTTATTATAATTTCTTACTGGACTTTTTCCTTAGTCATCATCCTTCATCAGTGCTGATATCACCTACTTTTCATGATGATGAGGACTCTTTTTTCGTAACTTGGATTAATGACCAAGTAATCAAATTAAGCGATCACTATGCCTCTTCCTATGCCTCCACTCTCTCATACGTAAAATTGAACGTCGGCCATAGATAATATCCTTCACACACACACACACACATACACACATAGATAGATAGATAGATAGATAGGTAGATAGATAGAGAGAGAGAGAGAGAGAAAGAGAGAGAGAAATAGAGATAGACAGAAAGAGAGAGATAGAGATAGACAGAAAGAGAAAGAGAGTGATCGTACAGTTTAACCCTACACGTTATCACAACATGAGCATTTTAGATACATATGTTCTCAGTCACAGACGACAATAGGAAGAGTACATAGGCCTATTTCCCCCGCACCCCCTCTTCGTCTAGAATCTCACAGGCCATAGACACAGCCTGTATATCATTGGGATGTGGACATTTGGAAATATAAGACAGGAAGCTTTTATCTTCGCTGCCCAAATACATTTCCTGGAATTGAGAGTGGCTCTACTTTAGCAATGGTAATAGGCCGAGAAGGACGAGAGAGAAGTAAGGTGGTTTGTGTGGAGGACGTTGTAATTATTCATTCCATTAATCCTCGGCCCTTACTGAAAAAGGAAAGAAAAGCTGTTCAGAGGCGGGTCTAAATATTCATAAGATTAAGAAAGTAATTTTGTTCCCATAAATGAAGCAGTAAAGGGAATATCCGACCGAAGGAGCAGATGGATCATATTGGGTTATGATCCGTTATGTTATGTCTCGTGACGTCCATACCGAGAGGCTAAAGATCTCTTCGACCTTTCCCGCTTAAATAACACGTCATGACCTTTTTCTCTTATTCCGCTGTAGTCTGGCGATAGGCCTCTAACTGACGCATTCCTAAGAGTTTAGATACAACCTTCACTAAACTTAAACCCATTAGGAGACGACAAACTCAATATCTTGATAACTATAAAGTTACTCTTTCTATTCGGTGCATTTCAATAATTATATAGTCTTTTTAGCTTTTAGTCCCTCTCCACCCACCATCTCTTCCTTTTCCGCCCTCTTCATCTGTTTCACACCGTTGAAAAAAAATCACCTGACCCTTAGCACGACCCCATCTTCACTCACATAAGGCACTGTCTCTTCCTATCAGGTGGCACTCTCTCCTGTGTCTCTTCCCGTGTAAAAGACTAAAGAAAAGTATGATAAACAATCGTATGGTAGATGATAAATCAGGGTTAAACTATATGTTCTCAACTATATTTCACTCTATACATTCCTTTATATATTTTTTTTCTTTAGAAATGACAGAATATATAAACTCTATACACTATGATCTTTTGTTAACTCTATCGAGAGAAAAATTGAAAACATTTAGCCAGTCAAGTGGAACACGTTCAAAAAGAAAAAAAAGAAAAAAAATCTCTCCTGTGTCTCTTCCCGTGTAAAAGACTAAAGAAAAGTATGATAAACAATCGTATGGTAGATGATAAATCAGGGTTAAACTATATGTTCTCAGCTATATTTCACTCTATACTTTCCTTTATATATTTTTTTCTTTAGAAATGACAGAATATATAAACTCTATACACTATGATCTTTTGTTAACTCTATCGAGAGAAAAATTGAAAACATTTAGCCAGTCAAATGGAACACGTTTAAAAATGAAAAAAGAAAAAATCAAAATACAATTATTTATAATTAGTTCAGCTGTAGACCGCCGAATGGGCTGACCACACTCTAACAACTAATTTCTCATTCCGGGAAATGGATTAGGCCTAAATCAGGATACGCTAAATGGGTCACAGTTAATGATAACACAAAACAAAGAGAAATGCGATCCGTTCATTTAAATTGGGGTTAAAAGAGAAATGAAAAGGAAAGAGAGAAAGAGGAATGAGAAAGTTAAAAGAGAGAGAATGGGAAAAAAATGAGTTGATGGAGAGGAGAAAGAAGGAGAGAGAGAGAAAGAGAAAGAAAGAGAGAGAGAGAGAGAGAGAGAGAGAGAGAGAGAGAGAGAGAGAGAGAGAGAGAGAGAGAGAGAGAGAGAGAGAGAGAGAGAGAGAGAGAGAGAGCAAAAGAAAGAATGAGAAAGGAGAGAATAAATATGGCGGAGAAATCACAAGCCACTCCGCGATTCCCAATGCTGTCGGCAGCTGTGAAATACACGAAAAAGGTGGAAAAAAGTGTAATTGAAAGTGTAACTGACAAACGTTTGAACCATTTCTTTTCAGGCTTGATCGAGATTACAAGAAGCGTTCTTTACTCTTTTTTTTATATTCACACGTGCCGATAGCTCACCTTCTCCATGAAAAGCCCACGTGCAATTTTACCTTATAGCTAAAAAGTCTGCCTCGCCTCATCGCTCTTTTTATTTGTCGCTGTCGTCCGATCTCTCTCTCTTTCTCCCTCTTTCGGTCTTTGTCTCTTTCTCTTTCTCTCTGTCTCCCTCCCTCTCTCTCTCTCTCTCTCTCTCTCTCTCTCTCTATCTCTGTCCTCGTCTCTCTCTCTCTCTCTCTCTCTCTCTCTCTCTCTCTCTCTCTCAGCCTTTCACATATACCCATTCTCAATGCTCCTTTTCTTTCCTGAAAACCTGCCCTTTGTTGGCACCGAAAATCCTTTCCTCGAGCAAGCCATCCGCCATCTTCGCTTCCCATCCTTCCTCCGTTCCTCTTCTGTTCCCCATCTCAGCCTCTCACCTCCCATTCGCAAAGCCCACCCCACTAACCCCACTAACCCCACTAACCCCACTAACCCCTGTGTCCCTGGTCTCGGCCAATACCTCCAAAGACGTGAATCTGATAGGGTCTTGTTTGATATTCATTGCCAGGTCCCGGAGCCATGAGTAGCGTTAGGGATGTCGAAATGAAAATGGTAACCTGTCAAAGACCCAGAACCCAGCAGGACAGGTCGGACGGAGGTAGGGCGAGCGGCCAGTGATAGAAACGTCCTTCTCGATAACCATGTGTACGGGAAACAAATCAAATTTTATCTGTTACTTTAACTCAATAGCGTTTTTTGGTAATGCATGCGAGAGCCGTTCCCATCCACATCTGTCAGAGTTTGTTGCCGAGATGAGGCTGTAGAAGCACGCGAAACAAATGGTTGATTCTGGATAATCTAGTTTGAGTCCATTACAGCCAGGATTCTGACTCCGTCGGCATTTTAAACTAATGATCAGACCGAGCACACATTTTCAAATGACAGATTCAATAAACATTTAATTCACAACGGCAGCCGATCAGTATGGGGGCAGCTCTGGTTCACAATCCGATCCTCTCTCGTCGACGTAATCTCTCCCCCTGAAACGCGATCGCGAGTTCCCTCCTTTCAGGAAAACTTCCCCTCTTTGGAGCGATCATTTTCTTCTTTTCTAGAAGAGCTCCCCCCCCCCCCCCAGGTTGACCCCTTCACCTTCAGCGTGATCACCTTCCGTCGAAATAGATCCCTCTCAAGCTCAATATTTTCATATGACATGTCCTTCTTCCTGAACTCTCCCACGACAAGCTAAGCCTTACACCCTCCGCCATGACCCTCTCGACGCCGTAACAGTAACAGCATAACAATCATAACACAACAACAACAATAACAGCAACAACAACAACTCCTCCTCCGCAGGAACTTCTTCCTTCGCCAGCCTCTCTCGGGACTGAGTCGAATGAACATGTTTGCTCTGACAGACTAAATTCTGCTTTATGTATTTCCCGCAGTCTCTGGAGGACGGAGCGGCTACAAAGATTTTTCCGCGTCCTCTTGATTGGACTTTATATTTACCTTTGTGAGGGTACTTTGATCAAAGAGAGTTTGTTTCGGCGTCCAGACGGAAGTGGAAGAAAGGAATGGAGTGCGTTAAATGAATGATTTAGGACCTTACATGCGAGGCATATTATTCATGCTCAAAGGAGTGAATAAGATAAATAAGGAGTTTTTCCTCATATTTGAGTACAAAAAGGGCCTCTTTTTGGACGCTTGCGTAAAAGAGAGAAAGAAATGATATACATACATACATACATATATATATGTGTGTATATATATACATATATATATATATAATATATATATATATATATATATATATATATATATATATATATATATATATATGTGTGTGTGTGTGTGTGTGTGTGTGTGTGTGTGTGTGTGTGTGTGTGTGTGTGTGTATGTATGTATGTATTTATATATACATGTATTTTTTTTATGAACATGTATATATATATATGTATGTGCATATATGTATACACACACACACACACACACACACTCACACACACACACACATAAACGAATGTCCGTTTGCATACGCTTGTACATCAAAGTCTCTACATATTCACTCAAGAAAGTGTGTGTATTCAGCACCCTTCTCGCCACTCCACGCTCCCCCTCTGAGACAGAATAAACACTTTGCTTCTCACAACTGCCTCGTATGGACAGCAAGTATGGAACTTATTACCAGTCGGGTATAACTACCTTACTTTGACTATCATAATGTGTGTCTCACGGAAACCTTCATTGTTTGAAAGCTTCGCGGAGTCCCATTTCCTTTAACAAGGGCGTAACATATCATCTTAAAGCCAATCTCGTATAATGTATCCAATCATCCAATCACTTGCAAAGCTCATAATATTTCTGGTTGGGATGATAATCTCCTTCTTCCCCTTTACTCTCATTTCTTCCCCTTATTTCCCCCCTTCTTTTCTCCTTCTCTTTATTTTCGTTTAATTAACCTGTCGTCAACCTATTGTCTCGCCTGCCCCCTCCCCCCCCTCCTCCTCCTTTCGTCTTCTTATCATGTCCCTTCTTGCACAGACCCTTACCACCCCTTCCTATTTCCTGGCTTTCATGCCTCCCTCCTGCTTCTTCTCTTTTCCTCTCTCGACCCCTTTACCTCCTTCCTTCATTACCTTCTTTCGCTCCTATTTGCCCGTCTCCCTCTTTCCCTTTTGCTTCTTCTCTTCCCTCCTCCTATTGACATTTCCTTCATTATCTCCATCCTTGGGTTTTCCTCCTCGCTCTCCTCCCCTCATTCGATAAATAGGAAAAAAGAGAAGGAATATCCACGTTTTAAAAATAGATTGCTCTCCCTCTCTGTCACAATTGGTCCCCAGGGATGATGTTCCAGAATAGTTCCTCGACTCAAAGAGAGTTCGAGTACAACTCAAAGACAGTTACAGAAGCTTTCCCTGGTATATAGTGTGTTTGCATCCTCTCTCCCCATCCTTATTGCCCCCCCTCTCTCTCTCTTTCTCTCTCCCTCTCTCTTTCTCTCTCTCCCTGCACCCTCTCTCATTCTCTATTTCCCTCTCTTTCCCATCCCTCAATATAACACACATTCTTCTGACAAGACACAGAGCGATCTCAAGGTCCCTTTCTAAAAATCTACAGACCCCCCTCCCCCACCCTCCCACCCCATCCACCTCCCTCCGTCCCTTTTTTTCCCAAACAAACCTCTTCCTTTTTCACACACAGTTCCCGTCCATA
>BOPN01000416.1:280000-287500 GCA_017312705.2 Penaeus japonicus | reverse complement strand
ATTTTTCATTTTTTCATTTCTTGTTTCTTCTTCATCGCCAGCTTCCTCCTTCTCCTCCTCCTCCTCCTCCTCTTCCTCCTCTCTATCTATTTCTCCTCCTCTCTCTCCATCTTTTCCCATTTCTTCCGCTCACTGAAATCACCAATGTGTGTGTTTTTTTTTCCCTTTCACTGACTTTAAAAATGCTTTCCTTGATCTGTCTTCAGCTTTTCCCTCAAGATGTATTTGCGACGACATAAACTTTCCTGTTGCAAGTCCGTTTCTTTGGCTTTCTTACCGAGTATATCATGCTTGTATCTTGTCGGGACCGGCTGTTCCGTTTTGAGACATGTACCTTATTTTTATCTCGTTTTTTTTCTTGCATTATTTGTTTGGTATCTTAATATGTATGGTCATATTTGTCCCTTGTAATTTTTTATCATTTCTATTTATTTATTTATTCATTTATTTATCTTTTTTTATAAAACTATTTGTTTGCAGGTATGTGTTTTATGTGTGCGTGTACGTTTCTGTGTGTATGTGCGTTTATATTTGTGTGCGTTTGTGTACCTCACTCACTGGCCCGGCATCGTAGGTATCTTTCAGTTCCTTAACTAAATCTTAGGACTAACTTTAGGGAGATTTTCATCTCTGAGTCAATGAATATCCATCCCTTGGAGAACTCTCCAGTTTAATCCCCAAGTTTCGCAGAACTAATCCTTCAAAAGCTTAGAGGTAAGATTTGACTTGATATCTGCGTTATATATTGATGTTATAATATACAACATCAGAATATAATCCATGTAATTTATCTATACGTTTTACATATGTTCTAGTTTTTTTCTTGCAATATTTGTCTTATGTTTATGTTTTATTCTTAAAGCTCTTGTTACAGCTATTTAGACAAAAACAATTAATATTTTTCTTTAACAAACAATGAAGCAAAATCTTAAGAACTCCCCCATATCTAATAAAAGTTTCGATAAAATTGTGCAATGTAAATACATATCACTCTTTAGCATATACGTTTATGACTGTTGCTTCCAAATTCACATCGACAAAGCCTCTTCAGGGTATGTGAGGGGCTAAGTTTAGTAACAGTCTCTCTCTCTCTCTCTCTCTCTCTCTGTCTCTCTCTCTCTCTCTCTCTCTCTCTCTCTCTCTCTCTCTCTCTCTCTCTCTCTCTTTATTTATCTCGCTCTATTTCTCTCTCTCCTTCGCTTTCGATGTCACACCAAACCATTGAAAACACATAATTTCTTAATATATTACTAAATTTATTCCATTACTATCTATTAACATTCCTTCCATCATATGTGAAAACCAGTCGTAATCGCACTTTCTTGTTAAGCACAACGCTTTATCCGCCTTTTCATTTCCATTCTTATTCGTTCCAATTCACGTCATGTCTTTTAGTCATTCCACCGTTCCTCCATCCATTATTTCTCATTATCATTCCCCCCTTTCACTATTTTGACCCGAGTCATTTAGGCTACACAATTTCGCACATCATTTATTCCTACCCTTCCTCGTTCCCCTCATTCATTATCGGATCTGTTATTTCCACCTTTACTTACTCGATTTTTCTTTGGTCTCGCGCTGTCTCTCTCTCTCTCTCTCTCTCTCTCTCTCTCTCTTTCTCTCTCTCTCTCTCTCTCTCTCTCTCTCTCTCTCTCTCTCTCTCTCTCTCTCTCTCGCCCTTGCTTTTGTTCTCTCCCTCGCTCTCGTTCGCGCCCTCTGTCTCTCTCACATACAAACACACACACAAACCTCAAACACACACACACACACACACACACACACACACACACACACACACACTCAAACACACACACACACACACAAACACACACACACACACATACTCTCTCTCTCTCTCTCTATCTATCTATATATATATCTATCTTTCTCCCTCTCTCTCTCTCTCTCTCTATCACACACACACATATACATATATTCAAATTCATACTTACAGACATCCACACAGTATAGGTAGGTGCACGAGTTTGTGCGCGCGAGAGAGTGCGTGTAAGCGTCCATGTGGCGAAGAAAGATGGGGACTCGATGCACCATTATCCTCAAGTCTTTATTACTTTCTTAATCCGCTCTTTATTTTTCTATCGTGTTTCTTTTTAATCCTGTCAGTATGAAAGATCTTATCTTCTCCTGTCAAGTCATTCGATTCCGTTCTATTCTATTTTTAGTAGGTAATCAATGTGATTCATTCATCATATGAAGACTATATGATATTCATCATTTTCTGTCCCCCCCCCCCCACCCACCCTTCCCCTTCTCTTCTCTCCCCCCTTTCCCTCCTCTTAATATCATGCCCGACCACTTTTCTTATTGTTTCCAAGTTTCCTTTATTACTGATTCTGCTGACTCGTGCAGTGGGTGTCATTACGCTATTTTCTAGTAGAGCAGAACCCCCCTCCCCCCCTCGCCCTTCCTGTTTGCGACACGCCTCTGACTCTGCTTCCCAGGGACATGCCCTTCGGTCCCTCGTGTTCTTCCTCTTTCTCACTTCTTCCCCCTGTCGGGCACCCCTAGTTTTGTCTCTCTCCCTTCGACCGTGATCTCCCTTTCTCTGTCTCTTCCTTTCTTCATCCCCCCATCCGTATCTCTCTTTGTCTCTCTCTCTCTTTCTCTCTCTCTCTCTCTCTCTCTCTCTCTCTGTCTCTCTCTCTCTCTCTCTCTCTCTCTCTCTCTCTCTCTTTCTCTCTCTCTCTCTCTCTAACTTTGTTTCCCTCTCTCTTTCTCCACCCCCCCTCTCTCTCTCACACACATACACACTCTCTCATATATTTTGTGGTCTGGTTATTTTACATTTCGCACACTCCTTTCCTTCGCTTCTGTTCATCACTTCTGTTTTGACATTAGTCTTTGTTCATCTTGTTTGGCCGAAACAATTCCCCCCCGCCCCCCCCTGTTCATCCTACCTGTTACATGACCTTTGCCCTTTTGCTGAACACACTCTCTCGCTCTTGTTGCTGTTCTGACGTCCACGTATGCAGTATGACATTTTCTCTTCTTCATTATTGTTCCTTTTCCAGTGTACCATATCACTCCTCTTGACCTTAGCTCTAGAGGCTTGTTAAAAGTCTAAGAGGCCGAATTCCACCTTCTCAGCGTACAGGTTTTATCTATGTTATTCATGCAAGTCTTGTTACTTGTTACTTTTCTTTCCCTTGCTCTCCCTACACTATTTATTAAATGACTCGTTTCCGTTACTCTCATTTCCTTCTCCCTGTCTTCCTCTCTCTTGTTTCGTCTCTCCCACGCCCTCTTCCTTTCCGCCCGTCCTCCTGTCCGTCCCCCCCCCCCCCCCCCCCCGTCCACCCTCCCCCCCCCCCCCCCCCCTCTCCGCTCGGGCGACCCACTCGGCCACGGGTGTCCTCGTAGCTGGGATGATGTATCGTGTCATAAATATGCATCAGGCCGGAGGTTCCGCTGCTTCTTTTTCCTCCTCCTCCTCCTCCTCCTCCTCCTCGTACTCCTCCTCCTTCTCTTCCCTTCTTTATATTTTTCCTCCTCCTTCTCTTTCTTTCTTTTTTCTTCCTCTTCTTCCTCCTTCTCTTCTAATCTTTCATCCTCCTCCACCTTTTCTCCTCTTCCCTTTCTCCTCCTACCACTACTCCAGCCCTACCCTTTCCCCATCCTCCTCCTCCTCCTCTTTTTCTTCCCCTTTCCCATCCTCTTACTCTTCCTCCACTTCTTCTTACTTCTCCCATTCCCCTTCCTCTTACTCGTCCTCATCCTCTCCTTCCTTCCTCGCTCCTTCTCTCCTACCATACCTCTGCCAACGCAACAACACACCCTCTGTCCGCCCTTCTCTCCCCTTCTCAGAAACTTCTTGTTCCGTTGTTCTCGTCCACTTTTCACCCCCGTGCCTATAGCGTATTCAGAAAACAGCAGATAAATGTATCTTTAGTGTAAGCGGACGGAACTCTACAATACAAACTAACCTGAACTGCGCTTATTCATACGAATTTTACGTTTTCGAAAAAAAAGAAGGGGAAAAAAAAGAGAATGGTGCCCACTAAAACTGAATAAACTGCAGTGTGAGAGTTTATACTAACTGTTCGAAACTACACTGACTATACTCAGCTGGA
This sequence comes from Penaeus japonicus, assembly GCA_017312705.2. Taxonomy (NCBI): domain Eukaryota; kingdom Metazoa; phylum Arthropoda; class Malacostraca; order Decapoda; family Penaeidae; genus Penaeus; species Penaeus japonicus. Next base: position 283,409 of record BOPN01000416.1, on the reverse strand, counting down.
CAAACTTTACGCAATCATAGCGACGTTCGTGGACAACGCTTCGATGAAACTCGAGTCTATCTATTTATTTGTTTATCTCTTCTGTTCACTTATTTACAAGAAATATATATATATATATACGGAATATAAGGGGAGAAATATGATTGATATAAGAAAATATACTTTATTGAAAACTAAGATGATATATATGACGTAAATAGTGGACTACGTAAAGCAAAAAAAAAAAAAAAAAAAAACTTCATGCTATGAATGTTAGCTGTGTAAACAAACTACTATTACTGCTACTGCTACTAATGCTGCTACTGCTCCTACTTCTCCGACAACTTCTAGTGGTAACACTATTACTAACAGAAACAACAATAATAAAAAGACAACAATGATTATGAATGAGGATAATGAGAATAATGAAGATGATAACAATGATAGTAACAATATAGTAATAATGACAGCGATAATGAAAGTAATAATGATAGTAAAAATGATGATATTAATGATAATAATGATAACGTATTACTGATAATGATCGCTACAACGATAGTTCTAATGATTATGATGATAACAAGAGTAATGATAATATCAGTAATAAAGACAATAAGGATAACAACAGTGATATTAATGATGATAATGGTATTGATAATGATAATTATGATAATGATATTAATAATAATAACAATAATAATGATGATGGTAATGGTACTAACAATGATAATAGTAATGGTAATGATAACAACAAAAATTATGAAAATGGTGATCATGATAACGATAATGATAATGATAAAAATCATAATAATGATAATAATAAGGATGATAACAAATAATAAAAACGGTATTATCGGTAACATTAATAACAATAAAAAAAATAGTGATAATGATAAACCAAACACAATCCCAGCAAAACAATAACATCAATGATAAAAAATAAATAACAACACAATAACAAAATCAACGACCGTACACAATGATAAATACATAAAACAACCAAAGAGAAAGAGAATGGGGGGGCAAAAAAAAAAAAAAAAAAAAAAAAAAAAAAAAAAAAAAAAAATCCCCATTAATATTTTCTCCAAGGTATGGAAAAATAGTCCTTAAAGACACGTCGGAATAGGGTTGAAAATTCCCTCGATGATCGTTGGATTCGAATCTCCGTTTTCTTTACCCATTTCCTCTTTTTTTCCAGAGAATATTTTCCTTTTCCTTCCGACGTGTAAGAGTGCAAGGGATATGTGTGCCTGAGTTAGTCCGTGTTTTAAGACTGTGTTTTTATTTTTTATTTTGTGGGAGTATTATCATCTTTGTTATCATTATTATTTGTAGTATTGTCATTGTTCCTACTATTGTTATGATTATTGATGATGTTGTTATCATTATTGTTAGTTCCAGTGTTAAGACTGTGATTCATGTGCATCATTATTATTATTAGTAGTAGTAGTATTGTCATTTTTATTAGCATTGCTACTGTTGTCGTAATTACTGAAAATGTTGTTATCAGTATTGTTATCATTATTGATATCGTCATTATCATTATGATTATCATCATTATTAACGTAGTAGTTATAATCATCATCAATAATAGTATCACTATCATTATTATAATTATCATTGTCATTATTGTTATTATCATCATTATTATCATCCTCATCATCATTATCATTATTATCATTATTATGAGAATTGTTATCATTCTTCTTCTTCTTCTTCTTCTTATTATTATTATTATTATCATTATTATTATTATTATCATTATTAACATTATCATTATCATTGTTATTATCATTATCGTTATTATCATCATTATCATTATTATCTTTATTCTTTCCATTATCATTATTATTTTAATTCATTTCATTATCCTTATTGTTATCATGATCATTATTATCATCATCGTTATCTCTATCATTGTTATTATCATCATCGTCATCATGATAATGATGATAGAAATAATGATAAAAATAAGAAAATAATGGTAATGATAATGACAATAATGGTGATGATTAAAATGATAGTAATAAAGATAATGATATATCACTATTACTACTACCACTACAACTACTAGCAATAGTGATGAAATGATGATTATTGTTAATGCCGCTATCATCGCTATCACTACAATTAAAGGCAAATGTTTCTAAGGTTGATTAATCCGTCCATTATCTGATTTCCTATTTTATTATCTCTTTCTTTCCCCTTCCCTTCTTCTCTCGTCTTCCTTTCCGTCTCGTTCCTTCCCTTGACCTCTCCTCTTCTCTTCCTCTCTCTCTTTCTCTCTTTTTCTCCCCTTTTCTTTGCTTCTCTCCTTCTCCCCTCTTCTCTCCCTCTCCCTCTCTCCTCATCTCTCCCCATCTCCTCTTTCTCTCCTCTTCCTCTTTCCCCCCATCCCTCTTTTCTCATCCCTTCCTCTTTCTCGTTCTCTCTTCCTCTCTCCCCTTCACTTCCTCTCTCCTCATCCCTCCTTCTTCCCCTTTTCTACCCTCTGCCCCCCTTTCTTCCCTCCCTAGCACCCCCCTCCCCCCACCCCAACCATCCTTGCCCTAGAGGGGAAGTGACCTATCGCCTTCGACTCAGGAAAACACCATCAAAGCTCGACGGTTATGTTGGGTCTTAAAAACATACTACCGCCCCCCCCCCCCCCCCCTTCCCCTCTTCCCCTCTCCTTCCTCTCTTCTCCACCTACTCCCCCCCCCCCCCCCTGCTCTTTGCCCTCTTTCTAAACCTACTCTCTTTTATTCTTTTTTTTCTCCTCCTTTGTTCTTCCTTCTTTTCTTCCTTCTCCTCCTCCTCCTCCTCCTTCTCCTCCTCCTCTACAGGTACTCCCCTCCCCACACGCTTCCATATCCCCCTTACTTATTTCTCTCCTCTCTTATATTATTCTTATCAATCTATCATTCATCTATTTTTGTCCTATTCTTTAGTTACCTTAAAAAAGAGTTATGTCTTACTTATTTGGTGATATGTTTTTTGTTTTTTTAAAGTTCATGTCATTTCCTTTAACAAGGCTGACATACGGTATATACTACGGAAAAGGACAAATGGAAACACACACACACACACACACACACACACACACACACACACACACACACACACTCACACACTCACAAACGAACACACACTTACACCTAACCGAACTGTTTACACACAACCCTGCGTCGTTTGGTTGGGCGTAAACCAACATATCTTCATGTATGTGTGTGTTTTTTATCCTAACTTCGTTACATTCAGTTTTAGCTTCACTTCTTCCCTTTAAACCCCCCGACCACTACCCCTCCCCCTTTCTAACCTCTCCTCTCCCTCTCCAAGGTTGTTACCCACCCCTCCTCTCCTCCCTTCTCTTAATTCGTCTCCTCTCCCCTTACCACCAGATCATCCCCTCCCCTCTCCTCTCCTCCCTTCCTCTCCCCTCCTTCCCTTC
>BOPN01000416.1:255000-260000 GCA_017312705.2 Penaeus japonicus | reverse complement strand
CGGCCAGGATTTAGAATTTGTGGTGTTTAACTTTATGTCTTTAAAGCCGTCACGACCATTATTCCCGCTGTCCTTGCTCCTCCGCCGCCGTCTTGGGAGCACCAGCGCCGGGAGTCTCCTCCGCCTTCCTCTCTCTCCCTTGCTTTCTCAGCCTTCCTTGCTCTTCCCCTTCCTTCTCCTCCTGTGTCTTCTTCTTGTTCTTCGTCTTGAGTCTCCGCCTTCCTCTCTCTCTCTTGCTTTCTCAGCCTTCCTTGCTCTTCCCCTTCCTTCTCCTCCTGTGTCTTCATCCTGTTCTTCGTTCTTGTTCTTCGCCTTTCTCTCTCTCTTGCTTTCTCAGCCTTCCTTGCTCTTCCCCTTCCTTCTCCTTTTGTGTCTTCTTCTTGTTCTTCGTCTCGAGTCTCCGCCTTTCTCTCTCTCTTGCTTTCTCAGCCTTCCTTGCTCTTCCCCTTCCTTCTCCTTTTTGTGTCTTCTTCTTGTTCTTCGTCTGCCTTTCTCCCTTGCTTCTTCGCTCTCTATTTCCTCTTCTTCTACTTTTATTTCTTCTTCTTCTTTCTTTCTTTCTTTCTTCCTTGCCTCGTCCGCCCTCATCTCCCTTCCTTCCTACTGTTTTTATTTCTTCTACTTCTTCTTGTTTCTTGTCCTTCCTCTTCTTCTCAATACTTTTTCTTCTTCATCTTACTTTATTCTTTGCCTCAGTCGCTTTCTTCCCTAATTCCTTTCTTCCTCAAGCATAACTTCCATTTCTTTCTCCCCTTCTGTCCTCTTTCACTGCAATTTCTTCTTCCCTTATTGTCTCATTATCCTTTTTCTTTTGTTATTGTTATTGTTGTTATTCTTCTTCTTTTCTTATATATATATATATATATATATATATATATATATATATATATATATATATATATATATATATATATATATATATATATATATATATATATATATATATATATATATATATATATATATATATATATATATATATATATATATATATTCTTCGTTCTGTTTTCTTCCTTTTTTTATTTCTTTGCCGTTTTTACGCCTATTTTTTCCTTTATCGTTCGAAACTGATATGTTTGTCTTTGTTATCTTGAAAACATGTTGGCTGTTTACATACACGTAAATCTATCTATACACGTATAATCTATCTATCCATCAATCAATCCATCTACCTATCTATCCATCAATCCATCCATCTATCTATCTATCCATCTATCAATAACTAGACCTTTATATATATATTTCCTCCCCCTCCTTTCCGTCTCTCACATTGCCTCACAAGCTATAATCCTCCTCTCCCTCACCTCCCTACCCATCCCGCCCCTACATACCCCCCTCATCCACCTTATCCCCCTCATCCTCCTCCCCTCCCCATCCCCCCCCCTTCCGTAAGAAAAAGGTCACAGACGGACGTTCGTTACGAAATCGTTTGAAGACCGAGTCATTTGTCTAGATAAAAAGATCATTAGAGGAACGTATACAGCTGAGACTTGGGAAATAAGCGTTCATGTGAGGCGATGCGTTCTGATATCAAAGGCCGAGGAAGAGAGAGTAGAAGAGGGTAGAAGAGGATAGAAGAGGATAAAAGACGATAGAAGGGAAGGGATAGAGTATAGAAGAGGATAGAAGAGGATAAAAGACGATAGAAGGGAAGTGATAGAGTATAGAAGAGGATAGAGGAGGATAAAAGGGATAGAGGATAGAAGGAAAGGGATAGAAGATAGAAGATGAGGTTAAAAGGGAAGGGACAGGAGAGAGAAGAGGAGGATAGATGTTAGAAGAGGAGGAATAGGAGGAAAAGAAGAGAAATAAGGGTTAGAATGGAAGGGATAGGAGAGAGAAGAGGAGGAAAGAAGATAAGAGTTAGAGGGAGAGGATATGAGAGAGAATAAGAGATTAGACGATGAAAGAGAGAGGATAGAGGGAAAGGATAGCAAAGATAAAAATATAATAAGGGGAGGATAGAGGGAAGAGAGAGAAAAGAGGAGAGGAATATAGAGAATAGAGGACAAAAGGAGAAGAAAGGAGAGATAAGATGAAGATTGGCGATAAAGGACAGAGGATGGAGGGGAAGGAGAGAAGACAGAATAGGATAATATACGATGAAGGATAGAGAATGGAAGGAAAAAATAAATATATATATACAGACAGGTTCACACACACAGACAGACAACACACACAAACACACGTATACGCATACATCAGCACACAAACACATACATATAGGAACACATTAACACACACACATACATACATACATAACCACACACCAAAACACACACACACACACACACACACACACACACACTTACACAAGCACGCACGCACACACACACACACACACTTACACAAGCACGCACGCACACACACACACACACACTTACACAAGCACGCACATATATGAGCATGAACATTTTTTTTTCTATGCGAATCCTATTTGTGTCATATCATTTTTTCTCACGTTCTTCAGGGGAGTAAGAAAAAAAAGAAAGAAAACAAGGCAATACTGTTCTTGCACACACACACACACACACACACACACACACACACACACACACACACACACACACACACACACACACACACACACACACACACACACACACACACGCACACACGCACAAACAGATATACATTAATTTACGACTCCCCTACCCACCCCTCTCTCTCTCTCTCTTTCTCTCTCTCTCTCTCTCCCTCTCCCTCTCTCTCTCTCTTCTCTCTCTCTCTCTCCCTCTCCCTCTCCCTCTCTCTCTCTCTCTCTTCTCTCTCTCTCTCTCCCTCTCCCTCTCTTTCTCTCTCTTCTCTCTCTCTCTCTCCATCTTCAAAAGAAAGAAAAAAGAAAAAAAACAACAACTAAAAACCAAAACAGAAAACGCTTTGTCGGCAGTCCCACCAGACGACCCATCAGGACCGTGTTGCAAGCAAAACATTCGATCATTAAAAGGACCAAGATTGAACTTGCAACATTTTAATGGCGCGGCGCATTGATACATGACGCTCGTTTACAAAGACTTTCGAGGACGCTGTATAGCCACCTCTTATTGAAACGTCTCCTGTGATGTCTCAGGGTGGAGGGGAAGGTGCATATTTTAAGTGGTTCTCACGCTCGAGTTACAAGGAGAGGATGAAAACGATAGAGTGAAATTCATAGGAGGAAAAATCAAGAGAAAAAACGGAAGTTATATTCAAAAGGAAAACAAAACAGAAATGTTATATTCAAAAGAAGAAGAAGAAGAAGGAGAAAACAAACGAAAGTTAAATTCAAAAATGAAAAATAAAGAAAAGGGCGAAATGAATTCAAAGAATGACAATAAATAAAAAGACAAAATGATGTCAAAGAAGGAAAATAAAATGCAATTAAAAAAAGGAAAAGGTAGATTAGTGTAATGCATTACGGATGTTAACTATTTATCAATATCAGTGTTTATTGATAATCATCATGCAAAATCACTATTCGTATCTAGAATTCATTTTTTTTTCTTATAGTTTAGCATTTCTTTGATTTTCGAAAACATCATATTTTTTGGTCTGTAAGTTTCTCTCTCTTTCTCTCTGTTTGTCTTCTTATCTTATCTCTTCCTCTCCTTCATTTCCTCCCTTCGTATTCCACTTTATATCCCATAATCCCATCTCATTCCTTTCCACGTTTACTTTCATCTCTCTCTTGTTACCTTTACATTATTTGACAATGATTGCAACTAGACCTTGCATTCCTGCAATATCACAACATTTATCAGCTGTTTCTACCTCTCCCTGCATCTTCATTCCACGTCTTTATCTGCTTTTATCATTTCCCCGTTTTTCCAGTTTGTCCACAACTTCTGCTCTATCTTGTTTCCAGAACTTTTATGTCTATCTTATCTGCATTTTTATGGTAGTGTCAGTCTCTGCTTTTCTGTTCTGCAGTCTTTCTCTTTTTCTCTGTTATGTAGGACTATATGTATACATACATACATACATACATACATACATACATACATACATATATATGTATATATNAAAAAAAAAAAAAAAAAAAAAAAAAAAAAAAAAAAAAAAAAAAAAAAGAAAAAGAAAAAAAAAGTCCTATCAAAGAACTGCATATCATCGACAATCATACTTCTAAGTTAGAGAGAAAAAAAAAACTACACACGTCACCGTCGCAAAAGAGAGCAAGCTATAAAGCCCTATAGTTCACAGGCTTTATATCACACAGGTCACGATTGTTTGACCTGAAGAGTGTGAGCTTATCCTCTCCTTGCGACCCGACTGAAGGCTGTGGACGCCGTTACGAACGTGTTCATTATAGCCAAATTTGCATATACGCTGTAAATTGACAAAGAGAATGGCTTTCTGGACTCACAAAATGACACGATTTAAAGGGAGATTTGCATGAGGCTCAGGGACGAGGGGTTGGCTGGTGAGTGTGGGGGGTAAGGGATGGGAGGGAGGGGGGGGGGAGGGCGAGAGGGAAGGAGGGAAAGGCGGGAAGCAGGGGATGGGGATGGGGGGGGGGGAAGGTAGAGGAAGGGGAAGAAGAATTAGGGGATGAAGGAAAGTGAGGGAGAGAGTCCTAGAAGTGGATGCTGGATCACTGTGGATCGTGGTTGTGGATAGATAATTCCACAGGCAGGTTCTTCGTAAATCGAACAAATGAATAAACAAATATGCACTAAAGTTTATTCACAACAAAGAAAGAAAGAAAGAAAAGATGACAAACTAATGAACTGAAATAAAGATACATTTCTAAGGTTTCGTTTAGATCTGAGGGCAAAAATGAATTTATGTCATGATGATAAAAGTAAGAATTGTGAAAGCTCATAAACTTTTATCTGTAACCTCCCTCCATCCCCCCCCCCCCACCCTCCGCGTCGCAAAAGAAAAAAAATCTGCTCTGATTGTAGGTCGTCTGGGAGGCTGAGAAAAAACAATAAAAAGGAAAACACTGCAGGATGTGAAGGCAAAATATATCGATAATTATTGTGGGGAAAGAAAGAAGGAAATGAGGAAGAGAAATA
>BOPN01000416.1:247500-250000 GCA_017312705.2 Penaeus japonicus | reverse complement strand
AGAGAGAGAAGAAACGAGAGAGAGAGACAAAAAAGCGTCTTATTCCCCTAACAAGTTAACACCTCAGAGCGAGAGACAGTGAGAGAGGAAAAAAAGTTTCTCTCTCTGCCATGATTGTCACTTAGCCGATGTGTAGAGACGTAACCAGCTGTCTCTCCTACGACTATGCTCACCCTGTCACCCTCACACTCGTCCCCCTCCCCCCTACCATCTATACCCAGCCATCCTCCCCTTCCCCTTGCCACCCTGAAAACCCTTCTCCCCCTCCCTTACCCTCTCACCCTCCCTCCTCCCCCTTTATCACCGTACCACCCCCACCTTAACACCCCCTATCCCAATCCAACCCAATCCCCTTCTCCCGTACCACCCCCTCTCCCTCCTCTCCCTCTATCACCGTGCTACTCCCTCCCCCCTCTCCTCCCCCCCCCTCTCCTCCCTCCCCCACTTTCTCCCTCCCCCTCTCCTCCCTCCCCCTCTCCTCCCTCCCCCACTTTCTCCTCCGCCTTGCATCCCTTCTTATCCGAACTCCCGACTTGGCTGAATCTCCGTGCAATCGGCGATCGGCAAGGGAAGTGAAGTTGTCCGATTGGGTGGGTCTGCAGGAATGCAAGATTAGCTAGTCAAGGGGCCTCTTGTATCGGCCCAGCGGAGGAGCAGATCGGGCCTCAGGGAACAGCATTGCCGGAAAATTGAGACGTTTGATTCTTTTTTTTTTTTTTTTTCTTACTTTTTTTTTCGAGGAGGAAGGGGGCGGCGGGGGTGAGGAGGAGGAGGAGGAGGAGGAGGTGGCTGGAGAGGAGGGGAGGAGGAGGGGGGCGGGAGTGAGGAGGAGGAGGAGGTGGAAGGAGAGGATGAAGGGCTGATGGGAGGTAGCTGAAGAGGAGGAGAGGATTATGGGAGGGGTTGAGCAGGAGGAAAAGGAGGTGGAAGAGGAGGAGGAGGAGGAAGAGGAGGAGGAGGGAGGGGAAGAGGAGGAGGAGGTGGCTGAAGAGGAGGAGAGGATGATGGGAGGGGCTGAGGAGGAGAAGGAGGTGGAAGAGGTGGAGGAGGAGATGGAGAAGGGGGAGGACAAAGAGGAGGGGGAGGTGGAAGGGGGGAAATAAGAGGAGGAAGGGAAGGAGGAAAAGTAAGAGAAGAAAGAAGAAGAGGAGGAGAAAAAAGGAGGAGAAAGAGGAGGAGGAAAAAGGGAGGAGAAGGAGGAGGAGGAAAAAAAGGAGGAGAAGGAGGAGGAGGAAGAGGATGAGGATGAAGATGAGGATGAGGTTTGAAGAAGGTAGGGAGAAGGCGGACGAGGAGGAGAAGGAGGGAAGAAGGGGAAGAGGAGGAAGGAGGAGATAATAGGGAGCTAATGGGAGGTACTGAGGAAGAGGAAGAGGAAGAGAAAGAGGAGGAGGAGGAAGAGGAAAAAGGAGAAAATGCCAAAATAAAGGAAGCTACTGAAGTGGAGGACCTAGCGGACTAAAGAGGAAGAGAGAAGGGAAGAAGAGGAGCTGGTAGGAAGGACCGAGAGGGGTGGAAGGCGGGACAGGGAGGGGAGTGAGAATTGGTGATGGGAGTGGGGGGATGGGGGGTTGGAAGTTTATCTAAATTTTCCGCCAGAATAGCACTTTTAATGGGAACACTTTTTCTGTTCTCTTTTTCTTTTTTTTTAAACTCCCCCTCTCTGCTATGATTGATTGTTGTTGTTTTTTTCCAAAGAAAAAGAAGAAGAAAAAGAACAAGAAGAAAAGTAATGATAAGAAGATCATTCGCTCAAATAGTTTTCTTTAGGGTGTATTGATTGGCACTGCATCCCCCCTTGGAAATATGTTCATAAATTAAGAAACTGTTGGTGGTTTTCTGTGGTATGTAAAACGTATAAATTTGGTAGAATCAGCATAAAGCATTAGGACAGGAAAGATACATAAAAAACACATATATAAACGAACACACACACACGCACACACTACCTATCTATATCTATATCTATCTATTATATATATATATTGCTACAGTAGAATTAGCTTTATAAAACATCATTATCACAAGAAGTGATAATGATACTGATGATTATCATTATGATAGTGATAAAAATAATGATAATAATTATAATAATATTAACTATCATAATGATGATTATAATGATAGTGATAAAAATGACGATAAAAAAGATATTGATAATGATCATGGTTATACTAGCAATAAAGATAAAGGCAATGGTGAAGATAATGATAATGATGGCAAAAACTAACAACAACAATGAAATAATGATAATAATGATGATGATAATGATAATTATATCAATGGTAATGATACAACCACCACACTAATCCTATTCCTACTACTCCTACTATTACTACTACTACTACTACTACTACTACTACTACATTATTCAGTATCACGTAACAGCACTTCCTCCCACAGATTTTCAATATATTGATGGGCATCGCAGAAACCTTTCTTACGTATATACTAATAAAAATTTACCTCATGCTTTCAGGATGGTCGATGTAAATGAAGG
>BOPN01000416.1:242500-245000 GCA_017312705.2 Penaeus japonicus | reverse complement strand
AGAGAGAGAGAGAGAGAGAGAGAGAGAGAGAGAGAGAGAGAGAGAGAGAGAGAGAGAGAGAGAGTGAGAGGGAAGGAAGGAGGAAGGCAGGGAGGAAGGGAAAGAGAGATAGATAGATAGATAGAGAGAGAGAGAGAGAGAGAGAAATGGAGAGGGGGTTTAGTTCCAACTTTGGCCCGTGTTTCTCCCCCCGACTGCCAAGCGAGGGAAAGAGCCATGGTGCTCGGCCACAACATCGCGAGCTTTCAAGCCAGCTGCGTTTTGCGAAGCACAAGTTATGAATATCCAACACCTTCCTCTCCTCCAACCCCACCAATACCCCATCAACTTCCCGCCTCCCCAGCCACCACACTGCCAACCCCTCATCCCCCCCACCCCTCCCCCTATCCCTCCTGCCACCAGGGGAGAGGGGCCCCGAGTGCCTCTTCCCCGGCAGGGCTTTACGACCCGAGAATACCGAGAGCAGGAATATTTCCGGAACAGCGCCTGACGGGGAGAGGCTCGCGCAGGGAAGAACAGCACCTCACGCGACTCGGTGCAAGGGAGCCGGCCCGGAGAGCACCTCAGCCTCCACTCTGGACGTCTGTGGTCGGTCTCTCAAGCTCCTCTCTGATCTCACGTGCTCTTAGCCTTTCTCTCTCTCCTATCGTGTGTTGCACTCAGTCTCCTCCTGCTGCTTCTCCTTCTTTCTGTTCTTGCTTTCTTTTTTTTTGTTTTTCGAATTTCCTTTCATTCCCTTTTCTTTCTTCTATCTTTCCCTGTCTTCTTTTTTCTTCCTTTTTTTTTGAATTCCCATCTCCTTTTCCGTGTTTTCTTTTCTTCAAGCTTCCTTTCTCCACTTTTTCCACCCTCCCTCTGAACTATCTTCAGCCTCCTCTCTGCCCTCGCGTGTTTTCTTTAGCGAGTGTTCTTTTGTTCTCGCGATGTATTCTCGGCCTTCCTCTCCCGTTCTTCCAGTGCCTGATCGCTGTCACCTTTAGATCTTGATCCTTCGGGCATGCTCTTGCGGGGTCGGCCTCCGATTATGCTCGAGTGTTATAGCATTTGCATATCATTGTCTCAGTAAAGTTTTCTTGTGCATGATCTCTCTCAGAAATAAAACCGGGGAACATTTTTTTTTTCTTCTTCTTCTTCTTTTTCGGTCTCCTTCTCTCGAATGATACTATTTTAGTTGTTGTTCTGGCTCCCGTATGTGTGTTTGTGCGTGTGTATGTGGTTGTGTATTTTTATGTGGGGTATGTGGTCGTTTTTGTGTATGTTGTTCGTGTGTGTCGCGTATGAACCAAGAACCAGAAGTGAATGCATTTGTATGTACTAATGTATGTATATGTATGTATGTATACGTGTATTAATCAATGACCTAATGGGTGTATGTATACATGTGTATACATACACACAAATACATCAAATACACGGGGCAGAGGAAGAATAGTGGCGTGAGTGGGTGCGAGTGCGCGCGTGCATTATACATACACATTTTCCCCGTGGTTTATTTGTTCCTGTATAACTTGAACCCGGCAGAAGTGCTCACTGCGGCCAGGATTTAGAATTTGTGGTGTTTAACTTTATGTCTTTAAAGCCGTCACGACCATTATTCCCGCTGTCCTTGCTCCTCCGCCGCCGTCTTGGGAGCAGCAGCGCCGGGAGTCTCCTCCGCCTTCCTCTCTCTCTCTTGCTTTCTCAGCCTTCCTTGCTCTTCCCCTTCCTTCTCCTTTTTGTGTCTTCTTCTTGTTCTTCGTCTTGAGTCTCCGCCTTTCTCTCTCTCTTGCTTTCTCAGCCTTCCTTGCTCTTCCCCTTCCTTCTCCTTGTGTGTCTTCTTCTTGTTCTTCGTCTCGAGTCTCCGCCTTCCTCTCTCTCTTGCTTTCTCAGCCTTCCTTGCTCTTCCCCTTCCTTCTCCTTTTGTGTCTTATTCTTGTTCTTCGTCTTGAGTCTCCGCCTTCCTCTCTCTCTTGCTTTCTCAGCCTTCCTTGCTCTTCCCCTTCCTTCTCCTTTTTGTGTCTTCTTCTTGTTCTTCGTCTGCCTTTCTCCCTTGCTTCTTCGCTCTCTATTTCCTCTTCTTCTACTTTTATTTCTTCTTCTTCTTTCTTTCTTTCTTTCTTCCTTGCCTCGTCCGCCCTCATCTCCCTTCCTTCCTACTGTTTTTATTTCTTCTACTTCTTCTTGTTTCTTGTCCTTCCTCTTCTTCTTATTTTTTTAACTCTTTGCCTCAGTCGTTTTCTTCCCTAATCCCTTTCTTCCTCAAGCATAACTTCCATTTCTTTCTCCCCTTCTGTCCTCTTTCACTGCAATTTCTTCTTCTCTTATTGTCTCATTATCCTTTTTCTTTTGTTATTGTTATTGTTGTTGTTCTTCTTCTTTTCTTATATATATATATATATATATATATATATATATATATATATATATATATATATATATATCCTTCGTTCTCTTTTCTTCCTTTTTTTATTTCTTTGCCGTTTTTACGCCTATTTTTTCCTTTATCGTTCGAAACTGATAT
>BOPN01000416.1:202500-217500 GCA_017312705.2 Penaeus japonicus | reverse complement strand
CTCTCCATCCACACCTCAACTCCTATACCATCCTTCCACCCCCCCCTCTCCATCCACATTCCATCACCTATACCATCCCTCCACTCCCCCCGCCCCCTTTACCTCCCTCTCCATCCACACCATCCCTCATCCATCCCCACCTCCCCTCCATAGTTAGCATTCCGTGCCGAGGTTCGCTATCATTAGAGCTGTGGTTGGTAAGCATGCGACGACCCGGCACAAGCTCGGGCAGAAGCGACCTTTGAATACTCGAGTGGCTTTCGTGATGACCTGGGATGGCGTTGACCTCGTCTGACACGGAAGAGAGGCATCGGGAGGAAAGAAGGGAGGGGGGGGGGGACGGGTGTGAAATAGAAGGCTGAATAAGGGAATTAGAAGAACGAAGGAGTAAACAGGATTGAAGCAGAAGGAGGGAGATAGGAATATGGGAAAGAAGGAAGGAGGGAGGGAGGGAGGAATAATGGAAGGAAGGAAGGAGGGAGGAATATTGGAAGGAAGGAAGGAGGGAGAAGGAGAAAAGGGATGGAAGAAGGGAAAAAATCGAGAGGAATCAGAAGGATGAAGGTATGAATAAGAAAAGGGAGGAAGGGGGAGGGGGAATATATCAGAAAGAGGAAGAGGGGATTAAGACAAATAGAGAATTGGGAACAGTAGGAGATTAGAATTGCTACTCAAAGAGGGTTAGCTTAAAGGATGATGAAAATGAGGTAGAAATGGAAAATCCCAAGGAGGAAAGATAACAAAAGAAATAACAAAAGATGAACCGTAGCAAAGAAAAGACCGGGAGATGAAAACTAAACCCAGTCTCTGAATACATAAGTCTACCACTAAATCATAACAAAATAGGCATATAATGTCTCCTGTACGCAAGCAACTATAAATGAACAACCAAACAATTAAACATCATTATCTACTATAAAAAAATAAAGCGTCTTTTTTAATTCATTAGATTTCATCGGGAGGAAAAGAGAGACAAAGAAAAAGAAACAAATCTGCGTAGACGTTTGTGTATCTGTGTGTGTTAATTTGCTTCTTTGTCTATGCGCGTGTGCGTCTGTGTGTGCGTGAGTCTGGTGTATGTGTGTGTATGTGTGTGCATGTATGTGTGTGTGCGTGCGCTCGATTGTGTATGTTTGTGTATTCGTGAACTTATCTGTGCGTGTGCTAAAAGCTGCTTCCACTGTACGTGCTTAAGTACACGCACATATACCTGCGTGTTACAAAAGTGGTATGTGAGCATGCCGCGTGACAGCATCCGGTATGCGTGACTGTAGCAGCGTGTATACGTGACAGCGACGTGTACATGTGCATGATGGCTGGGTCTACTACGCATGCGTCGTGTGACAGCCTAAAGAAGATCTCCCAAGGAGGGATCAAGGCGCTGGGAAGGGAAACCGAGCCAAAGGAGAGAGACAAAAGTTGCGTGTGAGCGACACTGGTTCATTAGTGAGGAGGTAAGTTTAGGCCGAGGGGAGGGGTGTTGGAGGGTAGGGGGGGGGAGGTGCTGGAGGAAGAGGAGGGGCAGGAAGGAGGGGGGAGGGGAAGACTGCTGGAGGAGTAGGGGGGAGGATGAAGGGGGAGAGGTGCTGTAAGGAGAGGAGGGATAGGAAGGAAGGGGGAGGGGAGGGGTGCTGGAGGGGTAGGAGGAGAGGATGGAGGGGGTGAGGTGCTGGAGAAAGAGGAGGGGAAGGAAAGAGGGGGAGGTGGAGGGGTGCTGGGTGGAGGAGAGGGGGAAGAAGGTGGAGGGAGGGTTGTAGGGGAGGAGGACGGGATAGATGGGGAGAGGTGCTGGAGGAAGAGGAGGGGAAGAGTGCTGGGGGTAGAGGGGGAGAGGTGCAAGGGGAATGAGGGAGGAGGGGTGTAGGAGGATGAGGAGGGGAGGCATACTAAAGGGGTAAGGGGAGAGGATGGAGGGAGAGCGGTGCTGGAGAAAGATGAGGTGGGAAAGGGAAGAGGAAGCGGGAAAGGAAGGGGAAGGGTGCTAGATAAAAAGGAAGAATGAAGGAGGAGGAGGGGAAGGGGAAGAGGGGAAGGACAGTGAAGGGGAGGAGGAGGAGAAGAAGTGGACGGGTGTTAGAGGGAAGAATTAGGGGAAAGATACGAGGGGAAGAATAATGGAGGGGAGGAGGAGAGTCTGGATAGAAGAATAGGAGGGAAAGGACGTTGGAAGAGGAGGACGAGAAGGATAAAGAGAAAAAAACAGAAGGAGGAGGAGGAGGAAGAAGAGGATGAGGGGGAGGTAAGGGTGTATTCAGTTAGCGAGGAAAACTCAAGAACGAGAAAGAGAGAGAGAGAGAGAAATTGAGTGAGAGAGAGAGAGAGAGAGAGAGAGAGAGAGAGAGAGAGAGAGAGAGAGAGAGAGAGAGAGAGAGAGAGAGAGAGAGAGAGAGAGAGAGAGAGAGAGAGAGAGAGAGAGAGAGAGAGAGAGAGAGAGAGAGAGAGGCTGAGAACGCAAAAATAGAGACTGAGGGGGAGAGAGGGGGCCGAGAACGAAAGGAAGAGAGAAAGAGAGAGAGAAGGGCCGAAAACGAAAGAAAGAAAGCGAAAGAGAGAGGAACCGAAAACGAAAGAAAAGAGAGCGAGAGAGAGTGAAAGAGGGATCGAAAGTATGCGAAAGAGAGAGAGAGAGAGAGAGAGAGAGAGAGAGAGAGAGAGAGAGAGAGAGAGAGAGAGAGAGAGAGCGAGCGAGAGTGGCCGAGGGAATGGATGTGAGGAAGAGACTCCCTATCCATCACCAGGTGTCATGCTGTCTTGGATACATTGTTTATTATTACTGTTCGGGGATTTTCACCAGTCTTGCCCTCGTGTAAATGGTGCAGGCGTTGTCATGTTCATTTATTTATATCTTTGCGTGTTTATTTACGTTTATACTTTGTGTTTAATGATATCGCCATTTCGTAGAATTAGAATGTAGGAAATGGTTCTCGAAACGGACGGTTATTTATGATTTTCTGATGTCCCTCTTTGCCGAAATCTTATGTGTTATAAAGAAATACATTAAAAAAATGAACAAATTAATATTTCCTCTACTGTTTATATCTATTCTATATCACTTCATTTAATTATATCATCATCTGCGCCCTTCCCCCACGCCCTCACCCTCCCCATCTTCATTTAATTATTTTCATCCTTTTTTTTTCTTTTTCTTCTTTTTTTCTTTTTCGCCGCAGCATCTCACGGACCCATTTCCAACCTACCATTAATCGCGTGTCCTTATTCCCAAAGCCCATACGCATTTCCTCTTCCTTATCGTACTTCTTTGCCGCAATTCCGACGGCTGCCGCACCGCCGACCCAAGACCGCAGCGAGTCCGTGAGGAGATTTAACGAATGAGGAAATGCACGGATGAAGATAGATAGACACGGGGAGGAGGTAGATTAACGAAGGAGGAAGTACTAGAGTTAAGAGAGAAAGACTAGAGAGTGAGATAGATTAACGAATGAGGAAATACTCGAGTGAAGAGAGAAAGACTAGAGAGTGAGATAGATTAACGAAGGAGGAAGTACTAGAGTGAAGAGAGAAAGACTAGGGAGTGAGATAGATTAACGAATGAGGAAGTACTAGAGTTAAGAGAGAAATACCAGGGAGCTAGATGAAATAACGAATAAGGAAGTACTATAGTGAAGAGAGAAAGACTAGGGAGTGAGAAATATTAACGAATGAAGAAATACTAGAATGAGGAATGAGGGAAAAAATAAATGATTGAAAAGAGAAATTAGAATAAGATAAATTGACGAGGAAGGATATAAACGAAAAACAAAACAAAACACGAAAACAAGATGAATTGTCGAATAAGAAATACATGAATAAATGAATAGAGAAACAAGAATAAGATGAATTGAGGGACAAAGAAAACACGAATAAAGATACAAAAACAAGGGCAATAATCGAGGAAAAAAGATAAGAATAATAAAAAAAAGCTAAAATAGCAAACGTATTCATAGGGGATTATTATCGAATAAGAAAATACATGAATAGATGAATAGATGAATAAACAAGTGTGATCAGAGAGAACATAAGCCTTGTTAAGATAGTAACGAGTCCATAAGAGAAAAATATATCAAGAAAGGATACGAATATAGGAAATAATAAAGAAAGTAAGAGGAAAATCGATGTATAAAGAAACACAAGCATATGTAAATAAAAGAAACGAACAGAAGATAAGTTGACGAATACGGACGAATAGACGAATAAAAATTATAAGCAGGAAAGTTAACCTAGCCAAGATAGCCTCGTAACAAGGAAAACACGAATAAAGAAACACAGAAAAGAATATAAGAAAATGAATATAAAAGCATGAACACATTTTATGAAAAGAAGAAGAAAAACAGGAAAAGAAGAAAAATCAGAAGAAAAAGAGAGAGAGAAAAAAAAAGTGTGACCCACTTCTTGTATAAAAAAATAGACCTCGAGACGTTGCTATAAATCAAGCCTTATAGGAGCTTCTCATTGGTCTCTGAGGCTGATGTATAGGCCTCGGGTAGAGGGGGAATGGGGGGAGGGGGGTGAGAGGGGGATGAGAGGGTAGGGAGGTGGGGTGAGAGGGGGATGAGAGGGTATGGGGGTTGGGGTGAGAGGGGGACGAGATAGTAGGGGGGGGGGTGAGAGGGGGATGCGAGGGTAGGGAGGGTGGGGTGAGAGGGGGATGGGATGGTAGGGAGGGTGGGGTGAGAGGGGGGGGGGGTAAGGAGAAAGGAGGAGAATAGTTAGACAAACAACTGAATAGAATGGACGAATGTGTTACTAATTTCGTAATTGGATTATCGTGTTTTCTATTAAGACAGGGAATTATCTGCTATGTTTCCTTCGGGTGTAAAAGTGTGAGGGAGTGTGGGAGTGAGTGTGATTGAGTGTGTGAGTAAGTGGGTGTGTGAGTGAGTGAGTGAGTGAGTAAATGAGTAAATGAGTAAATGAGTGAGTGAGTGAGTGAGTGAGTGAATGAGTAGGTGAGTGAGTGAGTGAGTGAATTAGTGAGTGAGTGAGCGAATGGATGAATGAATGAATGAGTGGGTGATCAAGTGAATAAATGAGTGAGTGAGTAAGTGAGTCAATAACTGTTCGAGTGTAAACTCATTGGAGCATGTATATGTTATCTCACCAACAAACTAAAACCTAAAAATCAGGTCACAGAACCAACACCCAAAATAAGACCCATATATTTCTCAAAATAGCTCATTCATAAAAAACGAGACATTAACCAGATTATCAAAGAACATACTACAGAAAAGACCCATTCGTCTGTAAGATCCTCACATTAATATATATTCTGGAGAAAGAAAGAAAGAAAGACAACATGAAATATGAAGAATAGCATATAACGTAGCATATGAATACAAAAGCAACGGCAATGCATGATGAAATGGAGATGCCTTGCAGTGAAGAAAGTTTTGCAAGATAGTTGCGCGCATGTCCAGTGAATAATACTGTTTGTACGGTGATAGCATCAAATCTTACATCTACATCTTAAAATAAACTAGACAGGAGTAGATTATGCATTATATTAGAAAGTATGAAAAGAGATGATAAAGCCAACAACACGCAAGTTTACCAACAGTGATACAGTAGAGAGGGAAAGAGAGTAAGAGAGAGAGAGAGAAAGCGAGAGAGAGAGCGAGAGAGAGAGAGAGAGAGATAGAAAGAGAGAGAGAAAGAGAAGAGAACAAAGAGAAAAATCAAGCAAAATGAAGAACAAGGAGAAGAAGAAGGGAGTATCAGTAAAGCATCTTGGGAAATCATGCTGCCAGTAATAAGCACCGGAAAACAATGCACGCAGAATAACGAGCAGAACAGCGACACAAGCCGATCATAAAACAAACACAAACAACGAAACAAAAACAACAACAACAAAAAGCAATGCAACAACAAACAAACTAGCGAGGGAGTCCACTAAACCCTCTGCCTCACTCAAACCAGACAAAGGGAAGCGCTGATTGGCTCACTGAAGTCAAATGCTTAGAGGGTGTCCTTTCTCCCTCTCCCGCCTCAAGTAGGAGCTTAGTGGAGTGTGAGCCTTTAGTGGAGTGGGAGGTTTTGGTGGAGTGTGAGCCTTTAGTGGAGTGGGAGGTTTTGGTGGAGTGTGAGCCTTTAGTGGAGTGGGAGGTTTTGGTGGAGTGTGAGCCTTTAGTGGAGCGGGAGGTTTTGGTGGAGTGTGAGCCTTTAGTGGAGTGGGAGGTTTTGGTCGAGTGTGAGCCTTTAGTGGAGTGGGAGGTTTTGGTGGAGTGTGAGCCTTTAGTGGAGTGGGAGGTTTTGGTGGAGTGTGAGCCTTTAGTGGAGTGGGAGGTTTTGGTGGAGTGTGAGCCTTTAGTGGAGTGGGAGGTTTTGGTGGAGTGTGAATCTTCAGTGGAGTGAGACGCTCTGGGAGCAGTGTGAGCCTTTAGTGGAGTGAGATCTTCTGGTGGAGCGTGAGTGTGAGTGTGAATCTTTAGTAGAAGTTTTGGTAGAGTATGAAATTTTGGTTGAGTCGAAAAACTGTGATGAAGTTTAAATGTCTTACAATAAAACACAAACGCATACACATATACATACAATAAAAAAAAGAAAGAAAGAAAGAAAAAAACACCGAAAATGAGAAACATTAGCGCCATGACTTTTATTCTCTCTCTCTCTCTCTCTCTCTCTCTCTCTCTCTCTCTTTTCCCCGCATTCCTCCTCAGCCTCACATCCTCGGTGCTGTGGGGTGAAAATTGTCCACTAAACCCCTTCTTGCCGCGCCCATAATCTGTTGAGAGATGGGTTGAATCACCTCTCACCGCCCGGGTTTACATTGCGACATTACCCCAAGGGGTTGTAAAAGCTGACCTAACCCCCGGAACCCCCAACGCACTCCAGCTCTCTTCTTGACTATTTGTCCCTGATGCTTCTCCCTGCCGTCCCTTGCTTCCCTTGCTACCCATTCCGTGCAATCTTGAGTCTTTCTTTGTCTTCCTTACTCCTTACTGCCGCCTCTTGTCTTCTTGTCAATTCCCTTTGCTCTCCCTCGCCTTCCTTGCTTCTCGTCCCTTGCAGAGCCCTTGAGTTTCGTCCCTTCCCCTGTAGCCTTCCAAGGTCCACGTCCCTCGTCTCTTGTCTGATTCCCTGATTCCTCGATCTCTCCAATCCTTTGTCATCTGTCTCTTCCCTTCCTGACTACCCGTCCCTTCAACCCCTTGTTTTCCTTTTCCCTTCATCCTGAGCCCCTGTTCCCTGCAATTCCCTTGCCTTCCTGATTATCCGTCCCCTGCAATCCCTTATCTTTCGTTCCCTTTCCCCCATTTCCCCGTCCCCTGCAATGCCTTATCTTCCGTTCCCCTTCTCCCTGATTTCCCGTTCACTGCAATCCCCTGTCTTCCGTCCCTTCTTGACTAGCCGTCCCTGCCGTCCCTTGCCTTGCTCTCCTTCCCCACCTCCAGCTGTTTCCCCTATAGCTTATCGCTTACCGCTTACCGCTTTCCTAACCCCTCGTATCTGTTTCTGATCTCCATCTCTAGCTCGCTCTCTGGGTCGCCATACCACCTCCAGCCTCTCTCTCTCTGACCCCTGACCTTTCAGATAGCTCTATGACCTTTATCTCTAGTTATCTCGATGACCCCATAGGTGTGTTCTTGACCCCTCCCCTCCCCTTACGCTGAACCTTTTTCACTGGTTTCCATTAAGATGCAAATACCATGGAATAAATATGAAATTAGTGTAATCCTACTTACCCGTTATCAATATTATTGCCGTTATCATCTAATTCTACGATATTTTCACCAAAACATCACCACCTTTTCTTCGTTCTCTCTCTCTCTCTCTCTCTCTCTCTCTCTCTCTCTCTCTCTCTCTCACATACACACACACACACACACAAAAGATACAGATACATATATATATATATATATATATATATATATATATATATATATATATATATATATATATATATATATAACATATATATGACTGATAGGTAAATGTAAAGCTTAACTTAAGCGTGAGAGAGTATTTTTTCATTCATTTATTATCCTCACTATTAATAATTCGCATGTTCTAATCATTAATTCAAAATATTCATAATTTGTTTTACTGAAACATAGTGAATATTGAGACAACGAAAAGGTTGCCTTTGGACGTCCTAATAACTGATTCTATATTTGAGAAGTTATTATTACTGCTTTTGAGAAGGATAAATATTAATTTATTCCATCCTCAATCTTTTTGTCTCTTTCTCTCTTAAATGCCAATATCAAGAGAAAAAAGTGAAATGAGACCATGCTTGTATTTTGTAGACAGTTAATTAGCCTTATAACACACACACACACTCACACACACACACACACACACAAACACACACACAAACACATAACCACCACCAACAAGAATGATAACAACAATAACAAAACAATCATATACAACCCGTAAAGGTCAGACGAAGACAAAGATCAACAACATACAATAAACAAAACACACTAGAGGATAGGGTGTGGTACATACCTGTGGTGTCCCGAAGGTAGCATGAGAAAGAGAAATGAAAAGGTATTAGTCAAATAATGTGACATGAGATAAAGTCATTATACGCCCCCTGTGGCTTACAGTATTCATAATTGATTAAAAGTACATTCTTTATACGTAGACATTTACGACTAATGATCATAAATACCTTCTTTTTTAATTACATCGAATGGTCATGAATATAAAATCTTATGCCTCTCGTGTCGCTTTTATATCGTCTTATACAAAGAAAATATCCTTATGACATAAAACATTATACTAATCTTTTCACTGCAAACAATATTAATAAACAAAAAAATATTCCCGGTACTGGCCCCACCCTCTGTAAACATTAATCAGAATAATTATATAATTGTAACAATTAACCTAATGGGGTAGATACCTAGTTAAAGCACAGATGATATTTGGACACTGAATAATCTCAAACAAAGTGCGTTTAAACAGAATCAGAGAAGACAAACACTTTTGCAAATGAAACAAGCTACTATACACGATCATTTATTTACCTAGAAAAAGAAGCAAAACGAACTGAAAAAAAAGAAAAGATGATAGAATCAATCTGAAAAACGAAAGATAAAAATACTCCGGAGGAAAAAAGTACCTTTAACACCGTTCTAACGATCGTAATGATTAATCAAAATAAACGTATCTGTTCTCAAGCGCACGACTTCACCCTTAGAAATTCCAAGCCTGTTTTTGGAAGGTGTTAAGCCCCTCTCGGAGGAACGATTCAAGTGGAGGTGGAAGTGATAAGTGGAGGTAGCAAGTGGAAGCGAGGTAAAGACTGAACAAAGGCTTAAAGAGCGGGTTTGAAGAGAGAACAAAGAATCCCACAGCACACCGTATGACTGTGCGGTGGCGGTAATAGTCATTTCGGTAATGATAGCTTTAGTGTTGTAGTAGTGATGGCTGTGGTCGTTCAGGTGGTGATAGTGTTGGTCGTCCACTGGGAAATAGCGAAAGTTACCCGTCGCGGCACCACCGCCTTGCGCCGATGACGTCAGAGAGAAGAAAGGGGCAATAAGAAACACTCCTCGGGTTCTCCATCGCGAGGCCGCTTATTGGATACATATAAAGAGAGAGAGACGGAGAGCGAGAGAGAGAGAGAGAGAGAGAGAGAGAGAGAGAGAAATAGGGAAAGAGAGAGATAAGAGAAAATGAGAGGTTAAAAAAACATAATTCGACAACAAAACAATAAATAACAGAGCCAGTTTCTATGAGAAAAAACGCCCCTATGACTTCAGATGTCTAACGAAAACAAAGTAACAATGATGATTATAAGATTATTACAAATAACGAAAAAAATGATAATAATAAATGAGAGAAGAATGAAAAAAAACGGTGACCCTGTAGACGGATTTCAAACACGCCAGCGCCCAGTAATCCCGTGCTCTCTTAGGTGAATATTCCTTTCATTTCATTCTCTGTCGGGATGTTGATCCACGGTGGATCACTGACAAAAACTAATCAGTCCAATGGCCAATCCGTATATATATTTTCATCACGATTCGTTTGTAATTCTTAGATATCATGAGATAATAATAATAGTCATTATCATTATCAATATATATATACACCACACACAAACACACACACACACACACACACACAAACACACAAACACACACACACACACACACACACACACACACACACACACATATATATATATATACATATATGTGTGTGTGTGTGTGTGTGTGTGTGACTTGCAAAACACTCTTCCGTGTTGATAAATGGCAGACAATGCCATGACAGAGCCTTGTATGACTATCCCCTTGCCTCCCTATCCCCCCCCCCCCCCTTACAGCGCACGATCCAGAAGCAATATTGAAATCGCGTCAGATTCCGCCGCCGCGTGGAAGGCAGGAGGGAAAGGAAATGTAAATATTGCTACAGAGTCAGTACAGAGATCGCCTTCACTGAAACCTCTCGATCCATCACAGCCGGTCGTAAGATCTCCCCCTCCCACCCCTCTTCCCCTGTCTCCAAGGTCCCCTTCGCTATCTGTTCTTCTCCTCCCCCCCTATTTCTATCCTGTATTTTCTTTCTTCCTTTCTTATTTCCTCCTCTTCTATCCCTTTTATCTATATCTTTTATCTTTTTCTTCTTTACAACCTGTTTTTTTTTCACTGTCTCTCTTTCTCCTATTCTCTCTTTCTCTCTTTCTCTGTCTCTCTTTCTCCTTCTCTTTCTCCCTCTCTCTCTCTCTCTCTCTCTCTCTCTCTCTCCCTCTCTCTGAGTGAGTGAGTGAGTGAGTGAGTGAGTGAGAGAGTGAATGAGTGAGTAGGAGAGTGAAAAAGAGTGAGTAAAAGATAAGTAAACATAAAGAGAAAAGAGAGAGAGAGGTTCCAACGTGCTATTTTTTCCTTCTAATTTATCGTCACCATTATCTTTATTACTTCCCGTGTTCCCACCAACTATTTCAAAGCATTCTTAATTTCGCATTTCTGAGCAAAAGCACACAAGAACTCTTCTTTGTATTAAGCACTGAGTCTGCTGCAGATATCCCTTTGCGTAACAGTCATTAACATTACATAACACCTAAAGTTTATCTCTGTCAGACCTACGAAATATTTTTATTTATTTTTTTTCTACTTTTTTTAATAAAGACAAATTTTCGTCAGGTTTCTCGTCTCGTTGCAAATGCTCTTGCATTGCTCTGGAATTATAACCCCAAAGCCATCCAACCTCAGGATAACCTTTGCAATGGATCAGAACTACTAAGATGTTGCCGTAGATCTCGAGAAGTTTATGTCTATGTTGTATATCCATCGCTTAAATCAAGAAACTTTCCTTACATTGGGCCTAATTTTGGAAAGTGTTTTTCGTTTTTTCTTTTTAGTTTGAAAAGTTTTCTTATTTCCTTCACTCTTTGTTTAATTTCTCTCTGCCTTTCTTTGCGTTTCGTACTTTATTTTTCTATCTTTCTCTGTTTCTGTCTCTGGCTCTGTCTCTTCTGTTTCTGTTTCTCTCTCTCTCTCTCTCTCTCTCTCTCTCTCTCTCTCTCTCTCTCTCTCTCTCTCTCTCTCTCTCTCTCTGTATATCTCTCTCTCTCTCTCTCTCTCTCTCTCTCTCTCTCTCTCTCTCTCTCTCTCTCTCTCTCTCTTTCTCTCTATACATATATATATATATATATATGCATATACATATATATATATATATATATATATATATATATATATATATATATATATACATACACATATATATATATATATATACATATATGTATATATATATATATATATATATATATATATATATATATATATATATATATATCCCCCTTTCTCTTACACACTCTTCTCTCTCCCTCTTCCTCTGTCTGCTTCTGAGCGCAAGAGATGAAATTGAGCAGACGGTAAATCATTCTGAAAGGCCGATAGAGAGTAAAATGTCCGTAGACCCAGGGCGGATTAAGGGCCTTGGCAAGGGAGGGGTAGGGGAGGGGTAGGGGGAAAGGGGGAGGGCTGTGCATGCGGGCAGGAACCAATCCTAGTGCAAGCGTTTGGGAGAGGGGGGGATGGGGAAGGAGGAGGGGGAGGAGGGGGGGGAGTAGTAGAGGGATATCGAAACTGGAAAATTGAACGATTTTTTTTTTTTGTATTCGAATGGACTTTTTCCACGAGGTAGGGTGGGGCGAGGGAAGTTGTGAAAGTTTAGTAAGAAAATTGGACGTTCTCGTGTCCGAAAGATGTCCGGAAATATCGCTATATATCAGGATCATCATTCTAGTATACTTACATGGTATCAATATCGGAGTCAATCGAAACGACTAAGAGTGCAACTTTCTCTTCAGACCCGACAAAAAAGGAAGAAGAAGAAGAAGAACAAGAAAAAAAAAACACACTAAGAAATATGCTGCGGTCTGAATGCGAAGTCCAGTGTGCCTGTAATTTGACTGCTCGTGAAAAGAAATGATCAGATAGTCGCGTTTGGCAGAAGCAAGCACATGACTCTAAAATGACAAAAAAGGGGAGGAAAAAATATAAGAATGAAAGGCAAGCCAGAAAGTTGCCAATACCAATGTCCTTTGACCTTTGCAAGACAAGTTTAATATTTTAAAGGGACACTGCATACAGCAACAACACACACAGCCATCTTCAACGGTACCGCGAGAGCTCCTGCCATTGCAAATCACTCTTATAATAAAGCCGGAGGGATAGTGACAGACGAAGCAATGAATATGACAACATTGCCCTGAGAATATACACAAGCAAGAGAAACCTTTGAACGAAATTCTAATTCACATATTGGAGAAACGAAACGTATTGATCGGCGACTCAACACGTTTAAAAGGAATACGATAGGAGCGTTCTCGTTGCGACGGGGCAGGCTAGGTGAAAACGCACACGGACACGCACGCACATACACGTTCATGCACACACACATAAACACGCACGCACATACACGCTCATGCACACACACACACACACACACACACACACACACACACACACAAACACACACACACACACAAACACACACACACACACACACACACACACACACACACACATACACACTTACTATAAACACACAAATTACATTTAAGTATCAATAATACAGATAAATACACAAAGTCAGTCACCCTCCAGCGCTGTGCTCCATCTCCAACGCACCTGGAATTTGCCAATTAGAAGTAGCAAATTTGCATTCCCAGTCCTCAACAGGAAGCACGCAATCAATGCCCATTCCACACGGCGGTTAAGCTGTGGCATATATTTTGCTTAAGGAAATATATTTAGCAAAACCAAGGGAATGAGTGGCTTTCTATTAATAAAAGCCTGACTTGATGCGCTCGTGTTGTGATTACTTTATTAGCGCGTTGGTACTCATGTACTTTGGTAATAAGTGTCGTTAGTTATGATGGCGGCATTAGCGACAAGGACGGGGGGAGGACTTTAATGAAATGTTAAATGTTGAACTATTGCGACAAACTCTGAAGGAGGGAGAGGCAATAACACGACGTAGAGAATGTATATATATATATATATATATATATATATATATATATATATATATATATATATATATATATATATATATATATATATATATATATATATATAGCAAGAAGGAAGAACAATGTTGATGAGGCGAGAGAGAGATAGAGATAGAGGGGAAGAAGCGATAGAAAATAAAGATAAGGAGTAAGCGAAGAGGAAACAAGAGAAAGAGAATAGGAGGAAAAAGTCGAAATGGAAGCAGAAGAAGAAAACTCAGACGGACAGAGCTGGCAATTTCTTTCATGCTCATATCCTCAGTAACATTACCAGTTCCACGAAAAGATCGCCTTCTTTCTCTCCCTCGGTTAGGTGTCCGCGCTACATTTTAGATTTTTGCCTCAGGTTTGTTTTGATACAGTGTTAGATTTTCTTTTCTTTTTTCTCTCTCTTTCTCTTTTATTTGCCTTTCTCATCTCCCCGTTACATCTCTCCATCCTGTGCGATCTCTCAACCATGTCCGCTATCTATCGAGTTCTTTGCCAAATCTCTACTTTTTCCGCTACTCTCCCCCCAACGATCGCAGCGACCTCCCTCCCTCCCTCCCTCCCTCCCCCCCTTCCTCCCTCGCCCCCTTCCCCGTACACCTTCCCTCCTGCAACAACACAACCATTTCCGCTACATTTCAGCGCCCTTCACCGCAAATCTCGTATTGTTTGATTCTCGTTAAACCTGTTTTATCTAGCCTCCCTCCCTCTCCAGCATCCACCCCCCGCCCCCCGCCCTCGCCCCCGGCCCACCTTCGCACCGCCCCGCCCCGCCCAACCCAGCCCACGTCTCTCGACCTGATTTCCAGCGTGGGATCTCTCGCTTCGGTTGCGCTAGATTCGGCGCTAACATCCAGAATTTCGGTTGGAAATGTAGCGTAACAATGGATTCGTACCTCTGATAGCCGTGTTTATTATCTCTATAGATTTACATTTGTTCTCGTGTTTTTTTTTCTCTTTCTTTCGTTATTTTCGTCTTTCAGGTTTTCTAAAACGTTATGGATGTTTTCCTTCACAGTGGCAATATAAGATAGAGGCAACAACACATGATTCCGTTTCTCTTCGTTATCGACTCTGTACGTGTAATAAGACCGAAATCCAAAGATGTGATAACATGTTTGAAGTTTTGCATTGCCTTAATTCCGGTCTATACACCTTTATTGACTCATTAACCCACGTATAACCAAATTGTCAATCTAAATTTTCGTTTTTAATATCAACCAATGCGTTTACTTTAGAAATCCTATAATTGGTAAGTGCTTTAGATGAGTAAGCCATTTAGAAAGAGGATAACTAATTCTATGCACAAAAGGTTACCTTTCTTCAAACTCAAATGTGAAATGTAATGGAAATATGAAGGATGAATATATATATATATATATATATATATATATATATATATATATACATACATATATATATATCTATATCTATCTATCTATCTATCTATCTATCTATCTATCTCTCTCTCTCTCTCTCTCTCTCTCTCTCTCTCTCTCTCTCTCTCTATATATATATATATATATATATATATATAC
>BOPN01000416.1:185000-187500 GCA_017312705.2 Penaeus japonicus | reverse complement strand
CAGAAATGATGCAGGGAAGAAGGGGTCGGGTTGGAAGTGAAAAGGAAGGAAAAATATTTGAAAGGGTGAGCGGACCGTTGGTTTATATATATATATATCAGTACCTACGTTATTATCGTTATGAGCTTATCTAACTTTTCAGCTTTGCGAGATCAGTAAGGGTCTTTAATGAAGCCTCATAGCCATGTCATATTCAAGTGATTAAAGATGCTTAGGTATTGCAAGATAGCGAGAACGAGGCAACGGTAGCAAAAAGAGATTTCTTTTAGAAACCTACGTAAGCAACAGTATCAAACAATGTGCGTTCCCCGAAAGAGAAATGCAACCGGCAGAATAAAAGGCTCACATTGATCGGAAGACGAAAAAGAACAGTGAGACAGTAAAACAAGAGCGAGTAATTCTTCGGCTGAGAAAAGGGCGATATAAAAAGATAAAAAACTCCCAAAGGTTAGACTGTCTTCCAACAAATGTGGATAGAGCAAGTGCCAACAATCCCGAGTTACCAACGACCCTATTTTGAGATATATACAGCGGCAGGGAAGCAATTATAGGATGCATCAAGTAAGAAAATGAAGTACTCTAAACTTTGGGGATTATTACGTAGGCTGATATCCGGGTCTTCATTTCTCATTCAAAGAAACTTAGAGATGTAAACCAGCTCCTTTTCCCTTTAGGATGCCGCTAGCCAAAGGGGGATGGGGAGGTGGAGAGATGAAAGGAGAAAGGAGGAAGGATGCGGAAAAGGAAATAAAGACAATGATTAAGAACAACGAAAAGGAGAGGAAGAGAGGGAAGGAAGAAGAGATAGACAGAGGTAACTGGAGTAAAACAAAGTCAAAGGACTTAACATTCTGCATTTTTGTAGAGTTTGTGTTTCTTCGTCAACCCTTCTAAACAAATATTAACACTGAGAGAAATGAAAGGGAAGTTATATGAAAGAGAGAGAGAGAAAGAGAGAGAAACAGAGAGAGAGAGAGATAGATAGATAGATAGATAGATAGATAGATAGATAGAGAGAGAGAGAGAGAGAAAGTGAGTGAGAGAGAGAGAGATTTGTAATCAAGATTTTCATTCATGATTTCATGTATTCACTATCGAGATCTTTTAAGCACAGGCATGAATCCGAGACGCGAAAGAAGGCAAACACGCTGAAGAAAAACAAGAAAAGAAAAGAACGAAACAAAAAGAAAAACAAATTACTGCAGTCACTTTGCTTCCATTCACATTGGATGGAAATTACCGTCCCATCAGAAGTATCTATTGTCAATTTCAAGCCTGAACTCTGAGGATAACTTTTTGATATACAGGGAGGTTGTTTGAAATAGGACTTACTGTTGAGAGGAAAAATGTTCCATTCAGAGAGCTGGAGCATATGGCATTTCCGTTCAGGTAAAAGATGGTGGGCGGATGAGGTAGTTTAGAGGAATCAAAACCCAGACAATACACAGAACTCGACGTTTCTAAAGGGAGCAGTTTCCGGTGGTGAACTATCCTTATTTATATTTTCTTCTTCTACTTTCTATCCTTTTTACTTTTTTTTATCATTATCATTCTTATTTCCTTCCTTTTTGTCTCTTCTTATTATGCACATTATCATTCCTTTTTTTTTTCTTCTTTCTCTTCCTTTAGAACTATTTCCTTTCCTTTTTTTTCTTATTTTTCTTTTTCCTTCTGCAATATATAATTTTCGTCCCTCTCATCGCTTTCGCCTTCGTCTTCTTTCTCCCCCTTCTATTTTTCTTCTTCTATCTTCCTCTTCTTCTTCTACTTGTTCATCCGTTCCTGCAAAGTGCTTCCACCAATCAGCCACATGACCTCGCGCTTCCTCCTGTGCAAGGGAATTCACCAAGACCTTTCGAGATGCGACAGGAGATCCAAGAAAAGAAAAAGGCCATGTCCACTCAAGAAATTTCGAAAGATATATCCTTAGGATCATCTCATCGATTCCAAATTTAGATTCCTGGAGGACTTATTTGACTTTTATTCAATGGCCGTAGTCGAAAAAGCTTTCCTGTACTTATGTATAAATCCGTAGAGCCACATCAAAGGCCATCAATCTCATTCCCAGTATTGAAAAGGAGTAATTCCTCCCCCTCCACACTTTTCATCCTGCGAAAATAAAATCAAACAAATAAAAGAAAAGATAGCAAAGAAGGAGATGAGGAAGAATTAGAAGTAGATGAGGAAGAGGAAGAAGATATAAAAGAATAAAAAAAAGGAGAAAAAGAGCAACAATATGAAAAAGAAGACGACGACGAAGAAGAAGGAGAAAAAAGTATGAAAGAAAAGAAGAAATAGAAAAGGAATATACAGAAGAAGAAGGGAAAACACCATAAAGAAAGAAAAAGTACGAACAGAAATAAGACACAGCCGGAAAAGCCGAGCAAAGTCACCTGCGGCTAGTTGTCATGTTCGAGGCTCATCAGATCACTTTAGTCCTGGGAAAATGATTAGCTGCTTATCATGACACGCCCTTAATCTTTTAGGCTTTGGTCATCAG
>BOPN01000416.1:170000-175000 GCA_017312705.2 Penaeus japonicus | reverse complement strand
GTATGTGTGCGGGCGCTTGCGTTTGTGTGTGTGTTAGTGTGTGTGTGTGTCTGTGTTGTGGTCATAGCACGTATTTACATATACTGTACCTAAATGAGTATTCTGCAGAACTAGCGTTTAAAGTTTATTCTCACATATTCATTACATTATTTTTCAAAGGAGTGAAGCGAAAGGGAGGGGAGAGGGAGGGGGAGAAGGATGGAGAAGAAGAAGGAGAGGGACAGGGAGACATCTCATAGTAATACTTGCAAGAAGAAATATTGTGGAGGTTGGATTTATTGAAAAAATAGGTGGAGTGAGTAAGTGAGGTGGGGGGGGGGGGGGAAAGGGAAAGGGGGAAATTGGCGAGAAAGAGGGAGGGGGTAAAGAGTGCGAGAAGGGGAGGGGGAGGACAGAATTAAGAGAAAGGGAAGTTGATGAAAAAGGGAAAAGGGTAACGGGAGTAGGGAAGTATAAAGGATAGGAGGGAGGAAGGACTGTTAAGTGAAAGGGCAAGAGAATGAGGAAAGGAAACAAGTGAAAAGAATAGGGTAAAGGGAAAAGGAAGGAGGAATAGGAAGGGACGAAACGTAAGGTGTTGAAGGAAGAGAAGGAGAAATGAAGAGGCCAAAAGTAAGGGAAGAAACTAGAGAAACGGAAGAAAAGGTAAGGGGAAAGGAAATGGGAAGGAGAGCTAGGGGAAGGAAAGGATGAAAAGGACATGGAAAAGGGAGAGATAAGAGGAAAGGGCCAAAGAAAAGGGGAAAGGAAAGAGAAGAGGGGAGGTAGAGAGGGAGAGGATCAGATCATACACGTGCTATAATGGCAGGTACGTTATCAAAGGAGATTATGAGAGGGGACTCTGTTAGTGTGGTGGGGACCGGTAGAGAAGGACTTACGAGCCTGTGATATGATGGGAAAGGTTTTTGATTGAGGGGAAAATTTTAGCTGCGGAGTATTTACGGTCAAGTGGAGAGGCAGATACAAAAAGGAGGGATATATATAGGGCAGAAAGAACATGTGCAGTGAAAGAGAAATGGAAGGATATTTAGCTAGAAAATAGAAGTGGAGAGAAGAGATGAGAAGAGAAATGTACACATGTACAGAATAAAGAGACAGACAGATAGATAGATAGACATGCAGATAGACAGACAGATAAATAGATAAATAGATAGATAGATAGATAGATATATAGATAAATAGAGAAAGAGCACCAAATAAAGGAAAGCAATGGAAAAGGACGAACCAAAAACAGAATAGGAAAAGCGAAAGGACAAAAGAAAGGGGGGGATATGTTATGTGACGAACACAAAGCATATACAAAAAATAGATAAGAAGAAAGCATAACATACCCTAAAAAAGAAAGCAATTGACAGCAGAAACAGGAGAGGACAAGCAGAAAGACAGGGAGAAATAGAAGAAGAGGCAGCACAGGCTAGCAGAGCACAGAAGCAGCAGCAGCAGTGTGGTGTCTCCCGCACACCAACAGATCCGGTTCTCTGCTTTAAGCGACAGCGACGGTGGCAACCTTTTAACTTGCGGGGGGCGAAGGGGGGGGGGGGAGGGAGGGAAAGAGTGGATGGGGAGGGAAGGAGTGGATGAGGAGGGAGAGAGGAAATGGGGAGGGGAGGTGGGAGTGGATGAGGATGGAGGGGAAGAGTGGATGGGAGGTGGGGTGGGGGGAGGAGTGGATGAGGAGGGAGAGAGGAAATGGGGAGGGGAGGTGGGAGTGGATGAGGATGGAGGGGAAGAGTGGATGGGAGGTGGGGTGGGGGGAGGAGTGGATGAGGAGGGAGAGAGGATATGGGGAGGGGAGGTGGGAATGGATGAGGATGGAGGGGAAGAGTGGATGGGGAGGGAAGGAGTGGATGAGGAGGGAGAGAGGAAATGGGGAGGGGAGGTGGGAGTGGATGAGGATGGAAGGGAAGAGTGGATGGGGAGGGAATGGATGAGGAGGGAGGGAAAGATTGGCGGGGTAGGGAGAAAGCGGATGGGAAGGGATGGGAGGGTGTGAAGGAGAGAAGGAGGGAGTGAAGAAGGAGAAAGAGAAATGGAGGTAGGTAGTGAGTGACGGAGGGAGAGAAGGAGAGAGCGCGAGAGAGCGAGAGGGAGAGCGAGAGAGAGATGGACCGAGGGAGAGGAGGGGAGAGGAGGGGAGAGGAGAGGAGGGGAGAGGAGGGGAGAGTTGGGTGAAGGAGAATCTGAGAGGGATGCGCATGGTGTGACCTTTTGACGTTTTATTTCTGATTTTAGGCCTCTCGGAGATGCACAAGGTAGCTCCGGCGAGGCAGCCATGGGCATTCCAGCAGCCATGAAACGAAATTTTCCTACCAATGCGTGCGGTTAAGCAGAAAATCGGTTAGTGCTTTAAGACGACAGGAGAAAGAGAGAGAGAGAGAGAGAGAGAGAGAGAGAGAGAGAGAGAGAGAGAGAGAGAGAGAGAGAGAGAGAGAGAGAGAGAGAGAGAGAGAGAGAAAAGCACGAGAAGAAATTGACAGAAAGAAAGAAAAAAATATAGATAGATAGAAAGGCAGATAGATCGATCGATATATATATATATAGATAGAGAGATAGAGTGAAGAAAGAAGGAAAGTGGAAAAGGGAGGACTAGAAAGTAGAATAGCGAAATAATGCCCCCCCTCCCCCCCCAAAAAAAAAAATGAATAAATAAATAAATAAAAGAAAGAAAACCACAGAGAAGTAAGATAACAAGCAAATATAAGATAAAGAAAAGAAATCAGTGTAGAGATGAGGGAAGAGCAGAGAGGTGATAAGGAAGGAGAACCACGGAAGAGAAACTCGCACTCGTTACTTTGATTGAAGGGAAGATGGAAGAGTGAGGAGTCAGAGTACACTCTACGAGGGAAACCTCAGATGTAGGTCAGCGAGGAGACAGAAGAAGAAGAGAGAGAAGGAGAAGGGGGAGAAGAAGAAGAAGAAGAGGAGGAGGAAGAAAAAGAAGAAAGGGCAGAAGAAGGAAGAGAAGAAGAGGGGGAGAAGAAGAAGAAGAAGAAGGGGAAAAAGAATAAGAAGAACAAGGAGAGAGAGAGAGAGAGAGAGAGAGAGAGAGAGAGAGAGAGAGAGAGAGAGAGAGAGAGAGAAGAACGAAAGGTAAAGAAAGAGAAAGAGATAAAAAAAAGAGAAAGAGAAAGGGAGAGAGAAAAAAAAGAGAAAGAAAAAAGAGAACGTGAGAAAAAAAATGAAGAGCAGACACAAAAAGAGAGAAAGAGAGAGAAAGACCGCGGACACAGAAAGAGAGATAACAGAAACAAAAACACACATACCCACAGAAAGACAGACAAACATACGGACACAAACGTAGCTAGATGGACTCCCCCGCCTCAAAAAAAAAAAAAAAAAAAAAAAAAAAAAAAAAAAAAAAAAAAATCTTTATCAAGATCGAAAACAAAACCACACGAACTAGAGCTAGAACTAGAGTAATGTTTGGAAAATCGGTAGACGAGAGGCAGTTTAGGTGGCTAACTGTAGCGATGTGTTAGACCTTGAAGAGGTACTGATGTTGTGGTGAAGTCGTAATCATGAAAACAACGTCTAACTTTGCAAGAAACTTTGCTATTTTTTCCTCATAAGCCGACCTGTTATGATGCTAACGCGTTCATGTGCGTGTGGACGTTTATATACATATGTATGTAGGCATATGTCAACATGAATAGAGCAATATGCAAGTAGACGAATAAATAAGAAATGTAACTAAAAGGAATAACACTTATATGTATGTATTCATGAATATATGAATATACGTATGAATATAAGGATGTATATACGTAAGTATTGTAACACTTTACTTTTGAAACAAAAATGAAAAATATAAGTGAAAAAACAAAACAAAATACATTTATTGAACTTTATTGGGGAAAACATTCATAAAAGTAAAAAGAAAAAAAAGTGATATAATGTCTCTTCTCCCTTTCCTCGTCCCATTTCTCTTTTCCTCTCTCTCTATTGTTCTCTTTCTTTCTGCCTGTCTCTCTCGCTCATACTCTATCTCTTATTTTCTTCATCTGACGTACATATTCAATCCCTATCTTTCTCTTTTTCTCCACACCCCTCTAGTTTTCTCTTGTTTCTCTCCCTGTTTGTAGTTTCTTCTCTTCCCCTCTCTTTCTCTCTACTCATCTTCATCTCTATCCGTTTCTCTTTTCTTTCCGCCCCTTTCCCTCTATCTCCTTCTCTCCGTCCTCCTCCCTTTCCCCATCTTATATTCTCCCACTTTCCCTCTATCTCCTTCTCTCCATCTTCCTCCCTTTCCCCATCTTCTATTCCCTCCCTGTCCCTCTCTCTCTCTCTCTCTCTCTCTCTCTCTCTCTCTCTCTCTCTCTCTCAAAAAAAAAAAAAAAAAAAAAAAAAAAAAAAAAAAAAAAAAAAAAAACACGCCGTGAATTCTAAACTTGTTGTCCATCAGCCAAAGCCACTCCACTGTGGCTGATGGGTGATAGAGTATTTTTTCCCAATCTCGATACTAATGCAGTTACACTTTGCAACCTGCACTTTACTTGGCCTACTTCTAATAGACTATGCTATTTTGTCTTTCTAGGGAAAACCTTTTTTTTCCCCTAGTTTCATTCTACTGTTTTGAATGCAACGATGTTCGTTTGTTATTTTTCTAACGCGGATGGATAGTTTTATTGCATGTGAATATTCTGTTCTAATTCATCGATTAAAAACGCACGGCAATTCGCTCGGGTCTACTAGGAAAATATGGTAATTCAGTTTGGAAAATAGATACCAAGCTATTCATTTTTTCAACCATTTTTTTTTTCATTCATTTGTTCATTCATTTTCGTTAGTGTAACTTTTCTTTTACTATTTCATGTAACTATCATTCTGTTATATAATGCATTTATTCATTTATCTATTTATCAGTCTATCTATCTATCTATCTATCTATCAGTCTATTTTTCTATCTATCTACCTATCCATTTATCTATCTATAAGTACATTCCTTTTAAAAAAATGTTTAGCTCATTTCCTTTTACTCCTAAAATCTATTGTTCCTCAAT
>BOPN01000416.1:155000-165000 GCA_017312705.2 Penaeus japonicus | reverse complement strand
TCCTTCATACTAAAAAAAACGAAAAAGAAAGAAAAGAAAACGATTAAAGCGTGACTGAAGATATTTCGGTTAGCTGCACCGGAGAGGTACGGGGTGGGGGTGGAGGGGTGGGGGGCACAGAAGGCTGGTGGAGGAAAGAGCCGCTCGGCACCTGACTCGCACGATTGGCACTGGACACTCATACTGCGAGATCGATAACTAATTCCTCAGACCGAGGAAACGCGCGAGCTAATAATGCATAGAATAGCCAGGACGGAGGCGAGTGGGGATTCAAAGGGGATAGTTTGGGGCGAATGTGTATGGATATATATACTATATATAACTGTATATATGTATATGTGTAAATATCTATATATATATATATATATATATATATATATATATATATATATATATATATATATATGTATGTATCTATACACACACACATCCATATATATATATATATATATATATATGTGTGTGTGTGTGTGTGTGTGTGTGTGTGTGTGTGTGTGTGTATGTATAGCTAGAAATACAAATAGCTAGAGACAAAGAGAGAGAGAGAGTGTGTGTGTGTGTGTGTGTGTGTGTGCGTGAGAGAGAGAGAGAGAGAGAGAGAGAGAGAGAGAGAGAGAGAGAGAGAGAGAGAGAGAGAGACGACGGAGTTGTCATTCATCAACAGACATCCAGGCGATCACGACAGTTATTATAAAATAAAAAAGATTAAAAAAATACAGACAACCAAATAAGCCTTCAGATCAACTGACAAACAAAGACAAAAGCAATTAAACAAAAAAAGAAAAAAAAGAAAAAAAAAGAAAAAAGAAAAAGAAAGGCCATGAAAGACCACGATGAGATGATAATAAGGCAGAACAATTACGCATCAAGGTCATTCAATTACCAAACCATTCAACTCTATCAGCGGCCCAATTAGTCTACGGAACACTACCCATTAATCAACAACCGAATCGACTCAACTCTTCGACGCACAAACCAACGATCGAGCGCCTAAGTCCCGTTGTTAACTGCCTGATCGGACTGATCCCACTATCGCCTCAATCAGAATTATTTCCTATTCAGTTATACATATCAGAGAGACGGAATAAGGGGCAGGGGGGGGGGGGGTGAGCGGAGGCATGAAAAAGAAAGTAGAAATTAATAATGATAATAATGATGATGATGCTAATGATAAGAAGAAAGGAAAAAAGAAGATTTGTTAATAGATTAATGAAAAAGAACTTTTATTCTTCATGACCAAAGTTGATGAACAGAACGAAACTGATCGAATGGAGGGAGAGTAAAAAAAATGTAGAAACAGACAGATAGATATAAAAAGAGAGGGGAGAAAGCATGAGAGAGAATGAGAGATAGATAGATAGATGGAGAGAGAGAGAAAGAGTTAGAGAAGAGAAGAGAAGAGAAGAGAAGAGAAGAGAAGAGAAGAGAAGAGAAGAGAAGAGAAGAGAAGAGAAGAGAAGAGAAGAGAAGAGAAGAGAAGAGAAGAGAAGAGAAGAGAAGAGAAGAGAAGAGAAGAGAAGAGAAGAGAAGAGAAGAGAAGAGAAGAGAAAAGAAAAGAGAAGAAAAGAGAAGAGAAGAGAAAAGAGAAGAGAAGAGAAGAGAAGATAAAAGGAGAGAAGAACAGAGAAGAGAAGAGAAGAAAAAAGGAGAGAAGAACAGAGAAGAGAAGAGAGGAGAGAGAGAGAGTGAGAAAAAAAACAAAAAAACAAAAAAACAAGGGTCTGGACGTACAAGGCGCTAAATACTAGAGGCCGACGGGGGAAAAATGAACTTTGGTTACATCAATTCATGTCAGGGGATTTAATTGCAGCGGCGGGGGGTAGTTATCACAGAGGACCCCGCTGCCCGAGAGGGGATTATACAGACGAGGGGGCTATTAACGGCAGGGGAGAGGGTGGAGAGGGGAGAGGGCAGGGAGGGAAGAGGATGGAGAGAGGAGAGGACGGTGAGGCGAAAGGTTGGAGATGGGAGAGGAGGGTGAGGGAAGAGGGTGGAAAGGGGCGAGGAGAGATAGAGAGAGAGTAGGGGATTAAGAGAGAGAGAGAGGGGGGAGGGGAGGGCGGAGTAGGAGGGAAAAGGGAGGTAATAGAGAGCCAGGCTAAAGGGGAAGAGAAAGTGTCCGGGGCAATTGCGGTAAAAGGTAGAAAGCTTAAGGATAAGTGGAGGAGAGAGGTTACGAAGGGGGGACAAGAGGGGAAGAGGGGAAGAGGGGGAGAGGGGGGAGAGGAGAGAAAGAGCTACATGGAAACTCCTGGTACATCTGAGGTGGGTGTGGAATAACAGGTATGGCTGATAGCAAGAAATCTGAACTATAATGGGAGCTCGTTAGATTAGTAGGCGAGAGAGGAGGAAATTAATACGGTATGTGTAGGCATTGGGAAAGAGTAAAATTTGTATATAGCAAAAAGAAGAATTTGCCTGAACGAAAGGGGGGAGAAATACTCAAAAGAATATATATAGCTAGGGATGACGAAGATTCATATGAAAGTGTAACGCATGAAAATCAATTAAGAACAGCCATAACGGGTGTAAAGTTCACTTGTACAAATAGTAACAAATTATACAAAGAGAGAGAGAGAGAGAGAGAGAGAGAGAGAGAGAGAGAGAGAGAGAGAGAGAGAGAGAGAGAGAGAGAGAGAGAGAGAGAGAGAGAGAGAGAGAGAGAGAGAAAACAACAACAGAAAAAAAGGTATATTCCCTGAACAAAGGAGAGGATAATTTCCCTCCAAAATTATCTATTGAATTACGAAAAAAAAAAAAAAAAACATAACACACCGTAATTCAAAGGCATTAGATAGCAACAAGATACGATACGACTGTCCTTTCCTTCTTCTTTTTTTTTCGTTTGAATAATTGATTACGGTAAATCTAATAGCCTGCAGCAGTAAGACTAATACACCTAAATGATTTTAATTATAGGAATAATTTGATTCTGCGTCTCCATTCCTGTATTCTCCGCCTAGGCAATCAATGCTTTGGAGAAAATTTTGATGCTGAATTTGGAATATGGCGGCAGGGGGAAAACGCACGCTCGTGTGTGTGTTTGTATGTCTGTGTAAGGCAGATAGATAAAAATATAGAGAAAAAGAATTGGAGTGGGGGAGAGAGAGAGAGAGAGAGAGAGAGAGAGAGAGAGAGAGAGAGAGAGAGAGAGAGAGAGAGAGAGAGAGAGAGAGAGAGAGAGAGAGAGAGAGAGAGAGAGAGAGAGAGAGAGAGAGAGAGAGAGAGAGAGAGAGAGATAGAGAGATAGAGAGAGAGAGAGAGAGAGAGAGAGAGAAAGAGAGAGAGAGAGAGAGAGAGAGAGAGAGAGAGAGAGAGAGAGAGAGAAAGAGAGAGAGAGAGAGAGCGAAAATAAGCGAGAGCGAGAGAGAGCGAGAGAGAACGTGGGAGTGTCCTGTATAATGGGCCCTTTAAATTATCCTTACGTAAACTTGCATTTTTTTCTCACATGATATTTTGACAGAAAATGTTTGAGGAAGGAGTGGAACATTATACAAACTATAAACACACACACACACACACACACACACACACACACACACACACACACACACACACACACACACAAGCACACGCCCAAATGCATACAACTTAACTAATGGGTTGGAGAGTGATAAGACATGTTGTATAATATATTTTTTTTCTTATGTAAAATTTATCAAAATACTTTTCCTGCAAAGAAAGCTTTTTCCCCTTTCTAGTATAGTTGAGAAACAATACTTTTACTGCAAAGATAATATGTTAATATTTTTATAAGTTTAGCGGCGAAAGAGAGGCAAGAGTGGAAGACAAAAGGGAGATGGATGATAGAGAGATATGAAAGAGAGAGAGAGAGAGAGAGAGAGAGAGAGAGAGAGAGAGAGAGAGAGAGAGAGAGAGAGAGAGAGAGAGAGAGAGAGAGAGAGAGAGAGAGAAAACGAGAGATAGACAGACAGATAGATAGATGGGTAGATAGATAAATAGATAGAAAGAGATATAGACAGATAGATAGACAGATAAATAGAAAGTGAGATAAAGAGAGAGAAAGTAAGAAAGAGATAAAGAGAGAAAGCGAGAAAGAGAGAGAATGAGAGAGAGAGAGAAAGATAGATAGATAGATAGATAGATAGATAGATAGATAGATAGAATGAGAGAGAAAGAGAGAAAGACGAAGGAAAAGAGAGAGCAAAAGAGAGAGCGAAAGAGAGAGCGAAAGAGAGTAAAACTCGACCGTCCACACAGAGGAGGGTCGGCGAGGGTGGAACGCAGCCATAATGCTTCATCTGTGTCTCTCTCTCCTCCCCTCAGATACCACTCTTAGTCTCTGTCTCGCCTGCCCCTTTACATCATTCTCCCCTTTTCCTACGTTATCACATATATCTGTTCTCTCTCTTTTTTCCCCTTCTCACTTCCTCCGAATCGAACACATTTGGCGTTGCATCTGTTCCCTTGTTCCTCTCTTTCTGTGTCTCATTTTTATCACACTGGCGATTTTTTTTCCTTTCTTCTCGCTTTTGGCTTTGGCTTCCATTTTGTTTTATTTCCCCTGCTATTTCCTTTTTTTAAAATTGTTGATTGTGATTTGGTCACGTATAATACACGTGCGCGCAAATATATGTATGTTGGATGCATCCAAAGAGACAAACAAACAAAATAAACAAACACACACACACACATATATAACTAATATATGTGCGCGTGTGTGTTTGTTTTTTTGTTTGTTTGTGTGTGTTTATGTGTGTGTTTGTTTGTGTGTGTGTATGTGTGTGTGTGTTAGTGTGTGTGTGTTCATCTGTCTATCTGTATATCTATCTATCTTTCTATCTATCTATCTATTTATTAGCAATATCACAATTCTTAATTCCCTTCACCTCCTCTTTGTTATTTACAACACATTTCTCGTTAACCCTTTCTCCTATATACGTCATCTCTCACGTCATCATCCCCCTGCATTTCCTTTTCTTTCGTCCAATCTTCTCTCCGGCTGTTCATCCCCCCCTCTCCCCCCCCCCCCCGTCAA
This sequence comes from Penaeus japonicus, assembly GCA_017312705.2. Taxonomy (NCBI): domain Eukaryota; kingdom Metazoa; phylum Arthropoda; class Malacostraca; order Decapoda; family Penaeidae; genus Penaeus; species Penaeus japonicus. Next base: position 160,001 of record BOPN01000416.1, on the reverse strand, counting down.
CCAACCAACCATCCCCTCCCCCCTTTTGGCCTTACAATTACACCAACAACCAAGAAGAGGAGTTGCCCGTGCTGTATTTACCGTGTCAATATGGGGTAGGGGTGTTGGGCGGGGAGGGGTGGTGAGGGGGTGGGGTTGGGGGGTGTAGTGTCGAGAGTGGAAGCGAGTGGAGCAGGGGGGAGGAGAGAGGAGGAGGAGGAGGAGGAGGAGGGATGTGAGGGGGGAAGGAGGGTGAGTTAACATACCATCACATTGGGAGCACATCTTTCTCTCTTTATCCCTTTACTCTCTCTGTCTCTCTCTCTCCTCTCTCTCTCTCTCTTGCCTTTGCTTCCTTTCTCTCTCTCCTTCATTATCATTGTTATCACTCTTTCTCTCTTTTCTCTTACTCTTTATTTATTGTTAGTGTGTCCCCCTTTCTTTGTCTCTCTTCTCACCTCTCATTCTTCTTTCTACTACCCTCTCCCTCTTCCTATAACTCGAGTGCTCTGTCTTCTCTCTCTCTCTCTCTCATTCAATCAGTCTGTATATCTATCTATCTATCTATGTACTAACCTCTCTGCTTCGCACCTTTTTCTCCCCCTCTCCGTTTACCGACCTCGCTTCTCTTCATCTTAACACCTAACCTAATCTCTCTCTCTCTCTCTCTCTCTCTCTCTCTCTCTCTCCCTCCCTTCCCCCCTCCCCCTCCTCTCTCTCTTGCTCAATCCCCTACCCCTCTCTCCCTCTCCTTCTCTCTCCCCTTCCCTTCCCCTCCTCCCGCCACCCCTCCATCTCTCCCCTCCTGTTCGTTTATGTTCACAATGGAACTAACTATCCAAATTCTTTTGAGGATGGAGTCGGGGAGAAGGACTTTGTATTGTTAACGTAGATAGTTGGTCGGGACCCCGTCTCTGTTGGCTCCGCTCTCCTCTCTCTCTCTTTTCCTCCGCTACGCGCTGCATTGTTGTCTTTTTTGCTTCTCGTGTGTGTGTGTGTGTGTATGCACATATATATATATATATATATATATATATATATATATACATATATACATACATATATATATATATATATATATATATGTATATATATATATATATATATATATATATATATATATATATATATATATATATATATATATATATAAACACACACATATGTATATATATATATATATATATATATATATATATATATATATATATATATAGATATATATATATATATATATATATATATTTTATATATATATATATATATATATATATATATATATATATGTATATATATATATATATATATATATATACATATATATATATATATATATATATATATATATATATATATATATATATATATTTATGTATATATATATATACATACATATATATATATATATATATATATATTCCTTAATACAAAGTTAACGAGAAAGAACTTGTTTCACAATTCTTCACCCATATATTTTGAGAATGAACAAGATCAGAAAGAATCTCGTACTAAAACAGTAACAATAAACTCAATAAAAAAGACAAATAAATAAAAAATCTAATATAACAACATTAATACACACAAGAATAACAGACACACACACACACACACACACACATTCATACAGTATATACATGTGTGCGTTTACTAAAAAGGATTTATTTTCCCTTCTCTTTCTCTCTCCCTTTTCCTTTGTCTATCCATCTATCTTTATACTTTTACACTTGGTCGTTTTTCTTTATTTTTCTTACCTATTTTGTAAATGTTTTGCTTGTCCACAATATTCCGTGTGTATTAGAGCGCCTTTACACTGTACCTGATTGTGAATAGTTTTCTAAATTAGATATTCAGCATTTACGTACACATGACTTTTTTCACCGTCATTAATGTTTCTAATTACCCGTCAACTCTCTTAATTACTTAATCAATGTGCCGCTCTTTGATGTCTGAATTTCCTTTTTGAGACCATAATTGATGCTGCCATGACCGACATACGCTCTCTCTCTCTCTCTCTCTCTCTTTCTCTCTCTTTCTCTCTGTTTATCTGGCTGCCTGTTTGCTTATCTTGCCGTCTGTTTATCTCTTTCTCTTTCTCTCTTCTATTCTCTTTCTCTCTCTCTCTCTCTCTCTCTCTACATATCCCTCTCTTCCTCTTCTTTATTCTTTCAGTTGGAAGTGCCATGCAGAGAATGGCGGAGGGCGGATCATGACGTCATCCTCCTCTTTGTGTGACGTCAGACCGATTCTGACACTTGGCTTGATCTTTATGGAGCCTATCAGCTTGGTTCTGAAGACCGATAAAATATTCCGCTGGGGTCGCAGTGGCAAGAACATTTTCCGTTCATTTTTCCTTCCTATAACAAGGGAAAAGGTATCCCGAACATGTTCTCCTCACATAGCAGCAGAACAGGCCAGTTGGGATGATACTGTACACTGTGTGAGTCGCAGTTTCTTATGAATGCTGGGTATCAAAGGTTGTGTATCTAATCTTTATATATATCATTATTTTCCCCTTCAGCGGGAACAAGATTCTCATTAACGCTAATATAGCACAAGTGAGGTACGTTATTAGCTTGGGTCTACTAAACAAACACAGTAATCATCAATAAGTGAAAATATGCCGAAGAATAACAAAAAAAAAAAAAAAAAAAACTATTCTGTTTATAAATAGACATTCATAATGGCTAGAAGTACCGTGAGAAAACGCATTGCATGCTATTTGAATGATTCATATGCACTCATTCTTTCTTGCCTTTTACAAAGCTGTTACTGATGCTTCCTGCACTAATGGACTGTGTGGCATTTATTGAGTTAATGAGGATTTAAGGAACAAATCTGACTCAGTGGGCGTTCTAAAGGTACCGAACCTCATGCTAACACAAAATTATTACTATTATCATCGTTATTGTTATCATCATTATCATTATTGTTATTGTGATTATCATTATTGTTATTGTAATCATCATTATTGTTGTTTTGATAATCTTTATCATCGTTATTGTCATCATTATTGTTATCATCATTATCATTATTGTTATTGTAATTATCATTATTGTTGTTTTGATATCTTTATCGTTATAATTATTATCATTGTTATTATTATCATTATTATCATTACCATTATTATTGTTACTATCCATTACTATTATCACTATCATTACAATCATCATTGTCAACATAAGTATTGTAATTTCAATAAGACCTTTATTATTAATCATCTTTTTATTTAGAAAATATTCAAACGGCGTCGTCTGCTAAAAACGTCCTACATACCAACTTATACTTGAAAATCATTAGCATTAACCTTTTCTAACTCTCTCTCCATATTCCGATCTTTCTTTGTTCCTCCTCTCCCTTTCTCCTCCTCCCCCCCTCGCTCTCACTATACATAGAATACTTTTAAGGTCACATCGTACATGTTACTAAATTTAGTACAACATTTTGTCCCATTTGGTCATCGTTTGCTATTAACAATTCTTTCTTTTTATTCTCGTTCTCCTCTCTTGATCCTTTTATGTTGTTCTTTCTATAGACACATCACATTTACTCCCTCTTTATTCCGCCTAAATTTCCATCCTTTTCCTCTCAACCATTTCCACCCAAGAAAATCACCTTGTTTACTCGCAACAAGAGCGCTTAAGAAACATCCAAACATCCCACGCAATGGGTCTCAAACCGATCAAAAGATTGCTCACGGCTTCCCTACACTCAGTCATCGTAAAAGACATCAAAGGCCTAAAGATAACGGCCACAGTAGCGTTTCAGGTCGTCACAGGAGAATGAAAACACTTTCGTCCTGCTAAGAAAGGTGATAGGAAAAATCGTAAGGGGAAAAAAACCGTGTCATAAAAATACCCTCGTCTACGGAGATATATACATGATATATTTCTTATTTATTTATTCAACCACACACTCGTTCATTACCAAGATCGATGCCGAGGTCTGTCTCACAGGCCCTTTTTTTCCCTCGGAGTCTTGACCGTGTAGGCGAGTTCCTGGTGCTGGAGCTCTCTCTCCTCCACTCGTCCAACTTTAAATGTAAGACTTTTAGTGTACAACTACAAGATGACATGTCATATTTTCTTTCTCTCTATTTGTTTTTTTTTGTGTGTCTCTGTGTTTTCTTCTCTAAAAGCTACATCTTTTTTCTTCTTAGTCTCAGTCTTTTGATATCAAACGATTCTCATTTGGAAAAGAAAGACGAAGAAAAACTGACATATGTGACGCATCCATTTTGTTTATTGAAGAGCAAACAGGTTATGTCAACAAGCTACCCTCTCCTTCAACTCTAATCTATCCAATCAACAAAATACGAAACTTCTTTGCAACGGCAGACCGAGACGACCACCTGTGTCTATGAAATATCATCGTGTTGCTATATTTACATACTGTGGAGGTTCTCAGGCTACATTATTCAGATTATGGATTTCCGTTACCCAAGAACCTCTCACGACCTTGGCTAGACGGAGATCGAAGACTCCTCGAAGGATTGTCCAAGGCGAAGGCGAAGGCGAAGGCGAAGGCGGCGGCCAACTGAAATCAGTCTTATAAGCTGGATATATTCAGGCGATGTTCCCTGCGGCCTCGTCAGCGATCACAGCTGATCAGAGGAGCGTTTCCCGCTGATTTGATCACAGGTTGACTATCTATCGCTCGATTTATCTTTTTCTTATCCCTCTCTCTGTTCATAAGCCAGCGTTGCTATCTTTCACAAAGAGGACTCCGGAGAGAGAGAAAGAGATAGATAGATAGATAGATAAAGTGAGGGAGAGGGAGAGAGAGAGAGAGAGAGAGAGAGAGAGAGAGAGAGAGAGAGAGAGAGAGAGAGAGAGAGAGAGAGAGAGAGAGAGAGAGAGAGAGAGCAAAAGAGAGCGAAAGAGAGCGAAATAGAGCGATAATAGATAAATAGACAAACTAGTCAACAGATTAATAAATAGAAACATATAGAAAAAATAAATAGATGAAGAAGACATAATGATAGATATATAGACAAATAAATAAACAGGTATACACAGATATATA